>VDFB02374414.1:0-17871 GCA_007258455.2 Sequoia sempervirens | reverse complement strand
TATACAACATAACTTTTTTTGTATGTATCAAAATTCAAAAAAAATTTGTTGGATCAAGGAATTCAATATCTAGAGCACTGATATTTTTTATAAAAAAAATTGATAATCTGCTATTTGTCTACATGTGCATAACAGAGAGCTTGATTTTTGGTGAAAAACCTACATTCACAAGAAATAAAAAATTAGTAAAATAATAAAATTAAATTTATTTAAAATTATACTTTTTGGAAAACTTATAATAAGGACTAAAAACATACAAAAAATAAATTTTAAATGGTCATTGATCCCCAAAGGTAAATCAAAGTGTTTTTTATCAACGTTTGATGGTATAAAGACTCGTTATATGGGTATGGTTCAAACTAGTAGGGTTCTATCAAGGGTTTGATCTAAGGTGGTTCTATCAAACCCTCTTCAATTGGAATCCTTTAAATGGAACTTTTCAAGGCTTAAATCATTATATTTTCTAAAAATATGTGATTTTAGCAAAAATCAAGATCTCCTAGAAATTGTAAACTAGTATTGTGGGATCTAGATTAGGAGCAGGATGACCTATTGGTGGAATCAAATAAGGGTGGTACCTCTTCTATATTTGTAGATTAGATTTTTGTTCTTACTTGTATTCCCTCGTGCTTGTTTGTATGTGTTTTGTGCTCTTTCTTGGAGGAACCTTGCTACCCTTGTAGGTGATTGGATATAGGTGTGATAATCTATTGTAACCTTCTTCTATTCCTTTCATCATTATTCTATATGGCATACTCTTGCTTTTCATGTCGAGGATGATGCAAAGCATTGGGGGAATTTAGGCCTTCTTCCATGTTGACCCAATTTTTTATTTTCATTTGTCTTCATGTGTTATTTTTCTCATTCTGATACATTTAGGGGTTGATAACAATTCATATGTATATTATATTTTTTCTATTTATCTATATCTATATGAGAAATTTTGACCCCAAATTATCAAATCCCCCTACCTCTTGATTTCTTCATCTTTTTCTATCTACTTTGTGATGTTGTGGTTTTCAATGTGTTGTCTCTCACATGTGTGGCAACATACCACGAATACATCTTTCCATGTATCTTGTGCCACAATATCTCTCATCTTTATTTTCTCTCCTTATAATGACATGTGCTCCTCTAAATAGCACACATCATGCTAAGGGGGGCTCTCATATCTTCTTTACCTTTCAACAAGGATTATTCTTTCAAAAAAGATTCCTTGATGAAATTTCTTTCAAAAATATCCCTTGGCTAAAGAATTTGAAAACTTCCTTTCAAAAAAAAAAGGAGCATTCTTTCCAAAGGATTCCTTGACAAAAGATCTTTCAAAAGGATTCCTTGATGACAGAATCACTCACATAAAATTTTGCATCTTTCAAAAGGAGCATTCTTTCAAAAGGGTTCCTTGGTGTCTTGATGTCTTATGAAAAGGATTCCCCGATCAAAGAACCCCATTGTGAAAGTCTCTTTCAAAAGAATTCTTTGGTTTCTTATAATTTGTGTCTTATATCTAATATATGACATCTTGTTTCTTGGTGTTTAGATGTCTTATATCTTGGCATCTAGCTTGGAAGTAGCCTGACTAGACCTATCTTTTCTATGACTATCCTACAATGTAGTTTACAGCAACCATAGGCCTACATGCTTTTTGTATAGACTCTATCCATACTAGCCATACCTATCAACACCATCTTATATCTAATCATATTGTGTCTTAATGTGTCTTATGGCGTCTTGTATGCAATCTATTATTTTTTCATTTTCACCTAATATGTGTGTCTGCAACTAACTGTTTGTGGTGAGATTGTAACCAACATTGTAGAATCAAAGACTTGTTTCCTCTTCACAATATCTTGAGCCCCCTTTCACACCAAGTATACTAGATCAAAGGATTGCTTCCTCTCCTTTTCGGTATATTCTCTTCAATCTCTTTCTATTTTAGCTCACATATGCACTAACACATATGCTTGCTAAAGTGGGGGAAAAATATTGAGGCATAAAATTGCACCCTAGTGCAATTCCCCACAACATCACCTTCACCTTAGCCTTATAAGGTTGACAATGCAAACAATTGCCACCTTTACCCTTCATTCCTGCACATACTTTATCATTTTCCATCAGTGAGGGAATTTTTAGTGTGGACACCTTCGCATCGCATAGACGTCTACATGGCATGCTAGCATCCTCACAAGATTTTTGGGTTAGTAGACATTGGGACATTACAATTCTCTATCACCTTGCAAATGTAATGCTTCATGTGAATCTTGACCGCCCGAAAATGTCTCTTTTCCTCCAAAATAGCTTTTGAACTTAACTCTCTCAATTCCATTCATTCAATGTCACTCACTTCTTTCTCATTCACTCTACACTCTCATTCCATTTTTCATTCTACACCATTGTTCTTGCAGCTTCTTGCTTCTACACCATTGTTTTTTATAGGTTTGAAGCTCTACGTCGTTGGCACTAGCATCTTATGCTCTCAAGACTCCCTTCCTTCCTCTCTTGGCTTCTCCAAGCACTTAGAAGGGAGAATAACATTTACTTTATTGCATTGTCTTACTTATAGTTTAGCATATAGATTGTCTTTGATTTCTATAAGTTCTATCTATTATTTTTCTTTATTATTTCTCTCTATCATTGCATATCAACTGTCTATGGAGGTGGAAACACCAAAGTAGAGGTTTGACTAAGGAAAACTCCAAAAACAGCCCCAACATTTTTCCATCTCCATGTGTGTAGGTACTTTGTTCATGTAGAGCTTGCAAGAGCTTCGACCACTTGTAAGTTGGATTTCTACTACCCTCGCTTGTCATTTCATTATAATCTATTTATCTTTTAAGTTATGGTATTCTTCTTTTTATAGTTAATTTCATGCATTAGTAGCATTCTGTCATTTGTTTCAACAAGACGATTAATTTTTTTGGGTCGTTAGAACACCCTACGAGTTGTTGGTTGTAGACCCTTTTTCAGTTCATAAAAGATGCCAGCGCAACCCTAAGATGACAGCATGTTGTGTTGTCATCTGAGTCTTGTGTTGTTGTCCTTTGGTCAAAAGACAGTTAGTTTGTAGTCTAAGACCTCTATGGTTTGCTCCCCCGATTCCCAAAATCCTCCATCCTTGAAAACATAAAATAGAGTCTATTTTATCTTCCATTTGTCACCTCGTTATCCTGCCTTTGTCATTGAGGTAGTTGAGGGTAATTCACTTCCTTTAGACCCTACTCATATTGGGAATTTGGAGTAGGAAATCCCCTCATCTACAAGAACTTGTATATTTCTCATCATTTAGTATTAGAGTTGAAGTTTAACTAGGTTTTGAATATTCCTTTGTTTTTATTTCTTAGCTTGGAGAGCTTGTGGTAATATGTTAGAAAGAATTGAAGTTTTTTGGAAGGATTGTGGGGTTGCAATGAATTTTATTTGAGTTAACTTTGTTTTACAAATTTGTGAGATTGGAAGTCATGGATATTGTCAATATGATTGGGCATTGGAAGCTCGTGATTATGGATCTTCATGGAGTTGGTTATATTTTGGTAACTTGGAACTCTTGTTTGAAAATACGTGTGTCTCCTCTGGTTTGATGGTTTTGTTCCTTTAACCTATGGTCATGTGCAATGAGAGGGTTTTCATGTTGGATTGGTAATTTTGAGATCCTGGTCACATGGATAAACACTTGCTATTTGAATTACAAAATGGAGTGCTTATATTGGCTTCATGTTTTTAGCCCTTGGTTACATGAAATAATTGGAAGATAATCCATTAACCTCTTTGTGAGTAGTGGAGATGATATGTTTAATATGTTATAATCTCTTGGACAACTTTATTTTCCTACTGTGTTGCATTTTTCTCTTGTTCTCCAGTTGTGAGTTCATAGATCTTTGCTCATTCCATTATTCAGATGACATGTTTGATGTGAATGTTTGGATGTTTAAGTAGAGTTTAGAAATTATAGAGACGGTTTTGCAGGTTTTACATGTTAACCAAAATATATGGAATGTAGATATGTGATAAATCCATATTCATGATGTTTCGGATGAAGAAAGTTACAAGTTTGCTTGGCTACTTGAAGGGTTCTTATTGATCTATGGTTACTCTTATGTGGGTTTGTTTGGAAAATTAGGTCCACTATTGATCTTGGTGTTTGAGTCTTGAAAATATACATTTTATACATGAGTATCTTTATTTTTCATGATATTGATGTGGGGTTGAATCTTTTTCAGTTATTTGAGATTAGAGCATTGATTGTGTATTTCTCCTTTAATATGTTGCATTTTTGTAGATCTTGTAAAATTTCCTAATGTGGATTATGTTTGGTAGGCCATATTCTTGGTCACTATTAACATTGGTATGTTTATTGCAATGAGAGATGTTTATTGGGAGTATCTAATATATTTATCCATTTGAATCTATAACAGTAGTTTATGGTGCATGAGAAAATCTATTCACTTTTAATAGAGTCTTGGTGATGATACTAGTCATGATTTCATGTATAACAAGCGATATTGATTTCAATGGGAGTTGTAATGTCATAAATTGCATCGTATGTAATTTCACATACCATGAGCATCCACTTTAGATAAATTTAAGACAATAATACAATGTTCCTTTTATCCAACCTTAATTTAATCCTTAATTTCTTAACTCATTCATTTCCTATCATTAAGGCGGATTTATATCTCGGATGAACGTGCACCACACAGATATCTACACATCGTGTGAACATATTGAATAGATTCCTAACTGTAGTATTTGTTGAATGTTATGTTTCCTATCTATCGAGAATGTAACTGTTAGAAATCTGAAATAGACTGAATAACCCAAGGAAACTTTTTAAGAGAAAATCAAAGTTACATAAACTAGAAAAACATAAGAATGTAAACCAGGACTCTGAGAGATTATGCAATGTTGATGTGACAATATTCATTAAGAGCTTCCAAGTTGAAAAGATACACTACAAAAATGCATGCCAAAAGATGCAAGAGTATGCAAATACAAGATAGGTAGTGAGTTTATATACAACTTAAGAGAGGAGGTAGGTGGAAAATTCAACCAATAGGAATCAACCATAAAAAGTGGATATGGACCATCAAAAGTTGAGGATGCCACCAAAAGTGGAAAGTAGTTATACCCTTTAAGGAAGGGGACACCACACACTTAACTCCTCGTCATAAACTCAATTTATTATCATAAGAAAGCTTAATAAAGTGTAGGAAAAACCTAGGACTAAGGGAAAATAAATTAACCCACTTGGAAAATAAAAACCTACACCAATAGTAACGGCTCTGCTAGCTCGCAGATGCACTGGGACAACTCCTGCATGCATAAACCTCCCTAAAATGCTTCAATTTGAATCTCTCTCTCAACACAAAAAAACAATTCATAAGCTTTTCATTATTTCTTTCTCTTTCCTTATCAGAGCAGCTTCTTTGCTTCTATTCAACCATCTCCATTGCATTTTATTTCTCTCACATCCATACTACATTAAAGCTTTGGTATTATCATCATATTTCTCTTAATCTTGGAGATTATAGCCTCTCCCTTTTGGCATTCTCATTTTGCTAAAGGGTGGTAATTATGATTTCTTCATTGCATTGTCTTTTAATCTAGTTAGCATATTATTCTAGCATATCTATTTATTATTCTATCACATTTATTTTATTTCTCTATATCTTGTTTGGTTGTCCTTGGAGATGGAAACCCCAATGTGGGGATTTGACTAAGCTAAATCCCTAAACCCCAACATTTTTCCTTTCTCTTATGTGCATAGATACTAAAAATATTTTTTGCTAGAGACTTCATCTCTTGGTTATCTGTGAGTATTTTCTTCCTTTCCTCTTACTTTATCATCCATTTTTCATTTACTTTAAATTACTTTAGATTATGTTACTCTATGTTGCTTTCTCACACTTTTATAGTTCTAGTTATCAAAATTGTTAGTAGTCACTTTGTTTCTTTTTGAGACATTCTCAATATTTGGCCCGTACGAGACACCAGCATGCCGTGAGGATATCTGCACACCATGCTATCGTCTTTGGTCAAGATATTTTCATTTTGTCCAAAAGACCTCTATGAACTACTCTTTCAGTTTCTAGAACCCTCACCTTTTAGTTCGACATAAAATAGACTCTTCATCATTTTATCTTCTCACCTGATTTATCTTTTGAGGTAGTTGAGGGCTATTTACTCCTTGAGACCTCTTTATCATGAGGTAGCAAATCCCCTCTACATTTTGGTGAACCCAACATGAACTCTCCTTCCACAACCGTGGTCATTTTTAAAATTCTAAAACTCTATATCCTTTTAATTCCTCTTGTTTCTTGTAGTTGGAAAGGTTGTGCATTATAAGTTCTCCTTTATGAGCTTTGCAACCCAATCTACTACCTCCGGACACAGTGTAAGAAGAAGCTTGAGGCACATCATTCCCCCTGATAGGTGTCCTACTAGATCTCGTCCAATGTTTTTTGGGAATCTTGATCCTTACATCCCTCAATCAATATTTGGTGGTTCTTCTCCATTGAATTATCCTTTAGGGGCCCCCTCTTCTAAAGATTACAAAGCTCCTCTTAGGGTCCCTTTTGAGCAGGTTCAATATTTGGATGAGAGGCTTAAATAATTTGAATATTTTCTAAATTGTGGAAGCCTATACAATCAAGTTTCTCTAGTTGTCAGTAGTCTAAGAAACTTACTTATCTCATACCACAAGGGCCTTGAGTTGATTTGTGTGCTAACCAACATAGTTGAGACCCATGTACCTTGATACTCATCGGTCTTGAGTTGACCCCAAGATGCTTTAATCAAATTTCATTGGTATTCAGTTAAATCTTTTGATGCCTGAGGTATCTATGCATATGGTTGACACTATTCCTTCTATACCTTCCATGACTTATGTTGATAATAGAAACACTATACTTGTGCCCCCCATTAATCTTAGAATTAAATTATCTTGTATTCCTTTGGGGTATAACATTCATCCTCTACTTGGATCCGCACCTCAAATCTCCACTTCCATGGCTAATTCGCCTCCCCTGCCATCTAATCCCATTTTAAATACCCTATTGCAAAATATGGGTCAAATTCAATTGTAATTATCCATCTTAGCCAACATTGACTCTCATTATACTTTGCAACCTTATTATCATTGCAATCCTTTGGCTCTGAATATTTTGAATTTCACTATCCCCCAAGAGTTGGGGTTCCAAAATTCGATAAATATAATGGCCGGGGTGATTTGCAAGCTCGCATCTCATCATTATATGCTATGTGTAGTGATTTCCTAATTTATCTGGATGTGTTGCTAGCTAAATTGTTTATGCGGTCCCTTAAGGACACTGTGTTGGAATGGTTTTTCTCCCTTCCTCACAACTCTATTTTTACTTTTGAGCAATTAATCTATTAGAACACATAGATATACTAAGAGAGCGTGAATCAGTATATCCCTCAAAAAATTAATTCAACTTATCCCACTTATCAATGAAAACATATAACTGCCACTAATTAGATAACACATTCAAAAATAAAGGCACATAACCACAACACCAAAATTATGTGGAAAACCTAACAAGGCAAAAACCACAATGAGAAAAGCTTCTTGAAGCTATTGTCCAAATCCAACCTTACAAATAAATCAACAGTTATAATAGATTTAAGGTATTTAACCTAAGGAAGTTTACAATTCCCTGCTCACTTACATAATGAGGCTACAACTTTTGAATACAACTTTTTGAAGAATCATATGACAAACCACTTGATCGCAACACTTTTGTTGCCTCTGGCTCTTCCTTTAGCACTTTTACACCTCTCTACCTTTGGCTCACTACCTCAAGTATTCACACTTACACTACTACCTTTGTCTCACTGCCTCCAACACTCACATAATTTGGTTGGCTCACTACCTTCTACACACCACTTAAACTCTTCTTTCGGCTAACCTCCTCCAACATACAACAAACACTTCTTCTAATTCGCTCACATTACTCTGCCTTCAATGTACTATTGTCAGTAAATTACATTGATTACACACTTGATCTCACATTTATACCATCTACAAGCATCAAAAATTTTCTTTGTGTCAGCCACCCTGAAACGTATAAGCATAAAACATGCAATGGCCATATTTGATTCGGCTTCAACACATTCATGGGAAAAGGAAATTCAATGTGATCCAAGCCAAGAGATAAGGACCTATTTCAAATTTGCATGCATCTCTATCTTGGCGCACACCACAAAAACTTGGCACAAGCAACTTTGAACACTAAGTTGGCCCAGCAAACACTCAACCCTTGAAATATTAACTCCAGACTACAAGTGGTACCAGATAAGAAATTTAGCATCATGTGAATCACATTACAAGAATAAAATGATATTCAATAATATTCCCATGCCCTTCTTCACAACTTTATGCAACATTCTACTGGCGCAACAAAATAGACACATAACCCATATCTATTAAAAACCAGACATGATAGTCTTGAGATATAACTTTGATATCTCAACTCGGAGTACACGTCAACAACTAAAACTCAAGGAGAGACAATAGATGAACATTATAAACACTTCCTCCATACCACAAGACCACAACAATAAAAATGAATAAATGTGAAGCATTTCTCATAACCATTCATGACTGCAATAGCACAGTGTTCACTTTGCTTACTCAAGAAACTTTTGCGGTAACATATATGATTTGAAAAATGTAAAATACATGATTAACACCTCATTTTTTCTAACATTCAAACCATAGGACTATATCTTAAAATGCGGGGGAATATGAAGCATTCTACCAGAACGCTTTCTAAACCCTTGTTCAAAGAGATTCTTCTACTTCCTGAGTGTAGCAGACGGTGAACAACATTCGCAATCATATGCCGTCGCGGGTAATGGAAACAATTTATAACAACTCTTGACATCAACTTCATGCGTCATGATGTTTGATTGCAGCATGTAAAATAGCCATAGTATGATGACAACAAAGGCCGGCATCATCGACAAACCTTCATACAACGAGCATCAATGACAATAGCAAAATCATGCTATTGACATCAATGACAACGCACAGCATGCGCAGCAATATCCTCCTTGGCATTGTGGCAACGCAGAAACAACACCAATAGGATATACTATCTACACCTTATCAAATGCGTAATCGTCAGATAATCGTCGTCGAATAATTCTTCGTCATTTATCATCAGTCGTCAGTCAAATATGGATGTCATCACTTTGATTTCCTTCAATTTTTCTTCATCCAGCACTTCGAGTGCTGTGGTTTGTTCACGACATTTGATAAGAACATTGAGTCCTACATCTTACTAAACCAAGAGACCAATCTATCTCCCAGAAAGAAATCTCCACCGTTGGTACTTCTTCGATCATCAACACTACCAACCTAATTAGAATCAATATAAGAACTTAAGAAAAATTCTTTACCCTTTTGGTACCACAATCCATAGTCTAGAGTGCTCTTCATATATCTAAAAAATCCTCTTGACAGCTTCTACATGAGTTTCTTTTGGATCAGCTTGAAATATTGTAACCAAACAAATAGCTTGCATTATATTAGGCCTTGAAGTAGTTAAGTATAGTAGGCATCCAATCATAGACCTATACAAAGTCTGATCAACCTTAGGTGACACATCATCCTTAATCAAACGGCAATCAGTTACCATTGGAGTAATTGATGGTTTAAAATATTCCATATCAAATTTCTTTAGCATTTCCTTAAGATAATTTTCTTGATAGATAAAGATGTCATTATCTGACTGACAATTTGAAGTCCAAGAAAGAATGAAAAATCACCTAGCATAGACATTTCAAATTCCTTCTACATTTCTTCAGCAAGCCTCTTACACATTTTATCATTTCCTCCAAAGATTATATCATCAACATATACCCCAACAATTAGAATTTTTTCATCCTCCTCTTTGATGTATAAATTACTATCTATAGTACCTTTCTTGAATCCTTGTTGACATAGGTAATTATCCAACCTTGCATACCAAGCACCGGGGGCTTTATTGAGACCATATAGAGTCTTTTTGAGTCTACATGCCATTCCTGGATCTACTGATAGCTGAAATCCATCAAGTTGTTCTATGTAAACTTCTTCTAACTCACCATTTAGGAAGGTAGATTTCACATCCATCTGATAAAATTTAAAGTTCTTATACATAGAAAATGCAAGAAACATTTTGATTGCCTCCATTCTTGCCACCGAAGAAAATATTTCTTCAAAGGCGATTCCTTCCACTTGTGAATATCCTTTACAAACCAATCTTTATTTATTCCTTACAACATCTCCATTTTCATGTAGTTTGTTCCTGAACACCCATTATGTTTAATTACATTCATGTCTACAAGCCTTGGAACCAATTCCCAAGTTTGATTCTTTTCAATCTGATTTAGCTCTTCTTTTGTAGCTTTAATCCAGCCTTCATCTTTGTTGGCATCAACAAAATTCTTTGGCTCTGTTTTTTACAATAGAGAAGAATTCACCTATTCATTTTCTTTTACAAACCTTCTTGTTTGCACTCCTTCATTCTTATCTCCAATGATCTAATCTTTTGAATGATTCCTTTGAACATACTTGGTAGGAGTCTTAGGGACTTTCTCCTAAGCTTCCTCCTTTTCAGAAACTTTTTCTTCTTCCTCTATAAAGGTAGATTCATCATTCCAGTAGTCTTCTTGGTCATGTGAATTTTGATGAAATCCTTCATCCACTCTGACATTTGCACTTTCAATAAACTTCATCAATATTTTATTGTATCATTTATAGTCTTTACTCTGGTTGAATACCCAAGAAAAAATTTCTTCATCTAATCTTGAATCAAAATTTCCCAATCCTTCTTCATCTCTTCTAATAAAGCATCTGCTTCCAAAAATTTTGAAATATTTGACAATATTTGGTCTCCCATACCAAAGCTCATAGTGAGTTTTGGTGTTGTCCACCCTTAGTTGACCTCTATTAAGGATATAGACAAACTGTATGAATTTCTTCCCTCCAATACACATCAGGCAACTTAGCTTCATTCAACATTGTTCTGGCCATCTCTTGAACTGTTCTATTTTTCTCTCTACTACTCCATTCTGTTGAGGATTTCTAGTAGTAGAATAATGTCTCTTTATCCCATGTGATCTTCATAGAATTCTTCAAATTCATTTGATTTAAACTCGCCACATTTATCATATCTTAGACACTTGATTCTAGCATTCATTTCATTCTCAACCATTGATTTAAAGATCTCAAATCTATTGAAAACTTTTGATTTTTCTTTTAAGAATGTAACCCATGTCATTCTAGAGAAATCATCAATGAGTAACATAAAATAACCCACCTTGAAGACTCTTTGTTCTAGTTGTTCTGCACAGATCAGTATGAATTAGCTCCAAAGGTCTAGTAGTAGAATACTCTTTGATCTTCAATGTTATGCTTATCTTCTTCCCAATTTGACATTCTTTGCACATGGTGCTTATAGGCTTGACAATCCTTGGTATGTCTCTTACTACATGCATGGAACTGATCTTCACAAGGTTATCAAAGTTGATGTGTCACATCCTCTTATGCCACAACCAGCATTCATTTGTCTATCCTAGAAGATAGCTTCTTACATTCACACCCTTAAGGCTATATAAGTTTCCTTTAGTCCTTGAACCTTCTTGCACCAATCGTCTAGACTTTGCTTTCCTGATTTCACATCCTTGCTCATTTAATAAAAGAATATATCCTTTGTTCAACATAGAAAATATCTTCAGTCTTAGATTTTCCATCAATACTCACAGTTCCTTTTCCACAGATCTTTATTGATGAATTATATCCAAACTTTACTAAACCTCCATTCCATTTAACCAACTTTATCAACTTTCTTTTGTCACCAGTCATGTGATTTGAACACCCACTGTCAATTATGTAGAGATTTGAATGTCTCTAAGCATGAAATGTTTTTTGCACAACCATTAAGTTTTCTTTGTTTATTTCCTTGACTTTCTCAGCATCAACTATCTTTTGAATTTTTGATGTTGCAAAATCACTCTTGTAGAATTTTGTTATATGCCCAACATTGTTGTAGATCTGACATGTCACATTTACATCTACCAGAGAAGCAAGAGAATTTCTATTAATATTTCTTTCATTCATTCAAAATTTTAACTCTATAGCTTTGTGTCCATACTTATTGCAAATGAAACAGTAACCAAAATTGCATGATTGAACCTATTTGCAAAGGATCTACTTGCATGATGAGATCTTTCTTTAGGTCTGATGTCAACTTCCTAACTTTCGGACATAGATTTCTCCAAATCCTTTTTGAGTGACATGATATCCTTTTTTGGCTTCTTATATTCTCTTATTTAGGCTTCAATTAGGGTATTTTCCCTTTTTTTTCTCTTTCCTTACACAGTCCAGATCTTCAAGAGAAGAGACAAGTTCACCTTCAAAATCAACTTCGCCTTCCTCTTCAACCATATATCTACTTGAAATTCTAGGGATCATAGAGGCCATGAATAGGGATTCATCTACATCATCTTCTAATGTACAGTGGTCTCCTTCATCTGAGGAGAAATATTCTTCTCTGGAGGTTCTTCTTGAAATTATTTTTCTTGAATTCCTTGCCACTACTTTCATTTTCCTTAAATGAACATTTAGAAGAATAGTGACCAATTATACCATAATTAAAACATTTGAATAGTAATTTACCTTTGTATTTGTATATACCTTTCTTTAGCTTTTCACAAATTTTTCTTCTTCTTCATCAAAATCACTAGGTGATCTGAAGCTTCTTCTTTCTTCACAACTTTGAATGTAACTTCTCTTTTATGTGTACTCTGAACTTCATTTCTCATTTCATAGGTTGTGAGGGATCCAAACAAATCTTCCATGGTAATCTTTTTTAGACCCTTGGCTTCTTCAATAGAAGAGAATTTTGAGTCAAATCTATAAGGGAGAGTTCTCAAAACTTTCTTTACCACCACAGAGTTAGTTATGTCTTCTCCATGAGCTATGATTCCATTCACAGCTTCATCTACTTAGAGTTGATAGCTAGCTATATTCCCCTCTTCTTCCATCTTTAAATTCTTAAATAATATCCAATAAAATTGTAACTTTGCTTGTTTGACATTGTCATTCCCTTCATAGAGATTCTTGAGCTTATCCTAGATTTCCTTTGTAGTCTTCCATTGTACCACCTTAACAAATTCAAAATTAGCTAACCCACTTAAGATAGAATTCTTTGTTTTAGCATTGTTCTCATGAGCCCTTTTTATATTTGGATCAGTCATAGGATGAGTAGGGTCAACATAATCATCTTTAGCAACTCTCCAAACATCATAACCAAGAGATGCAAGATAGGAAAACATTAATGCAGGAGCATCCTTGGTTCTTGGCAATCTTGCATCAACCAAAAGTATTTTCATTCAGTTTTGTTCTTGTTCAGTTCCTGTTTAGTTCAAGTTGGTGGATTCATCATATTTTCTCACCAAACCCTATGGATCTATGTTTACATCGTGGACATGTTCATTTTCCTTATTCCAAGATTTGAGCATGATTGGATCTTTTTTCGCAAATTTATCACTTCCAGATTTAGTGGCAATTTCTTCAGCCGACACTGGAATAATTTTCAAGCCTAATGGCTAGTTTGATCGCTTGTGGATCTTTCTCATAACTTGTGGATCTTGATGGTGTGATTTGAATTGTTATGTGGAGTGTCCCCGACCTTAATTATAGGTCCACACTTCATCCTATGCACTTGTTGAGGAGAAATTCAAATTTGAGGCCAACCTATTTCATGCGCACATTACATTTTCCTTCATTAGAGAATGTGATGATCTTTGGCCAATGCGGAAGATTCTAGATCTGTTGATATGATATAAAGCTTGTAATAGATCATTAGAATAGTGAGAAGTTGATTAAGTAGATTAATGTGGATTTGAGATGTAAGATTTTTTCTCTTGTTAAGGATCATATAGGAATATTGTAAGTTGGGCATGTTGTATCAGGCCTGTGAGCCGAATCTGTAAGCCCGGATGCTGTCGGCCGATTGTAATTGAGATTTTTGTTAATAAGAATGTTTGAATCTGCATTTTCCTCCGTATTTTGTGTTTCTTTTGTTGTGTGACTCTTGTTGCATGGTCTGGATTGTTCTCTTTGAGGACCCTCCTACCATGGTTGCACCAGATTGGTATCAGAGCAAGGTTTGTTCCATATGAGATCGTCAGAATTCGCGGAGTCCTGTTGAAGATTTGTTGTGGGGTGGTAGATTGAGAATCCGACCTGCATCTGTAGAGGACTTGTGTAAAGATGGCGAGAAGAATAAATGGTAGAGGAAATGGAGCGCATGGAAATGCAGACCCAACTATGATGGAGATGTTGAGAGGAATTGTTGCTAGATTAGATTCAGTCGAAATGGCCCAGAGGAGAGGTCGACCAGTTGATGATGTGAGTGATGAAGAGTTAGAAGAACAGAGAGAAAAGGAAAGAGAATATCAACCTGGCCTAGATCAGGGAGAAGAGAGGTTCATAAGAGCCCTAACTAGAGAAAATACCAAACCACATTTCAACCCACCAGATTATAGAGACAAGTTGGATTCGGATGAATTGCTTGATTGGATAACAAAGTATTTTGAATTTGAAGGTACCACTACAGATAAGAAGGTGAAATTTTCTTGTACAAATTTGAAAGGACATGCATCCCTTTGGTGGGAACATTTGTAGATAGATAGGCAAAGAAGAGGAAAGGAGAAGATAAAATCATGGGATTGGATGGTGAATAAGTTAAAAACAAAGTTTATGCCTGCAGATTTTTAGATCAGTTTGTTTCGGAAGTTGCAGAATTTGAAGCAGGAGTCAAGTGTGATGGAGTATACTAAGGAGTTCTACAAGTTGAATATCACATCTAGACATTCAGAGGATGAGATCGAGCAAGTAGCCAGATATGTGAATGGCTTGAGGTCGTCTATACAGGATGAGATTAGTTTGATTAAGTTGCAAAGTGTGGAAGAGGCATATCGATGTGCCCTAAAAGCAGAAGAGAAGCTAAATAAAAGACATGAGCAGAGATAGAAAGGAAGAGGTGGAAGATTTCAAAGAGGAAGAACTTTTACTAGAGGAGGAAGAGGATCTTTTGCAAATCAGAATAATGATAAGGAAGTTAGTAAGAATGATAATTCATACCGTAGAGGTGATGGAAACTCTTACCAGAGAGGAGGATATGGTGGTTACCAGAATGAGGGTTATAGAAAAGATGATAGAGGACAGGAGAAAAGAGTATTCAAGGGAACTTGTTTTAAATGTGGTGGAGAAGGACATAGAGCATTTGAATGCAATCAAGGAGATACAAGTAGAAAGATAGAGAACAATAGAACATCCTTTGCTAAGGAGGATCATGTCGGATCATCTAATAAACCAGAAGATGGAGAAGTGTTAGTGAATAGAAGAGTATTGTGTTAAAGTGAGATGGAGCAGGAACCATTGCAAAGAAAGAATTTGTTTCAGACCAGATGCAAGGTAGCTGGTAAATGTTGCAAAGTGATTGTTGACAGTGGAAGCTCCGAGAACGTAGTTTCTAAAGAAATGGTGACCAAATTGAAAGCTGGAAATATTGAAACATGGATTCAAGATGAGCATAAGATACTAGTAAGTGAACAATGTTTGGTGAAATTGAAGATAGGAAATTACCATGATGAAGTTTTGTGTGATATCATGCCTATGGATGTATGCAATGTTTTGTTGAGAAGGCCTTGGCAGTATGATAGACAGGATATTCATGATGGAAAGAAGAATGCATATACCATTGTTGCTAATGGGATGAAGCAAACTTTGTTGCCATTAGATGATGTTCCTAAAGTTAAGGTTTGTACAAGTGCTAGAATTTGTTTGGTTGATGGAAGGAGATTTCTGGATGGATTGAGACATGAGAACATGTGCTATGCCTTGGTTCCTAAGAAGGTTGAAGACTTGGAGCATGTAGAAGAACAACCGGAGGAGATAAAGGAGTTGTTGACTGAGTATGAGGAGATCATTTAAGATAATGTACCTGATGGATTACCACCTGTGAGGAGTATTAGTCATTGCATGGATCTGAATCCTGGAGCTAGTTTGCTTAATAAAGCAGCACACCAAATGAGACCGTCAGAGAATGAGGAGTTGAATAGACAAGTGCAAGAGTTGTTGAGGAAGGGCTTGATTAGAGAAAGCTTAAGTCCTTGTGTAGTACCTGTTGTGCTAGCACCTACGAAGGATGGAGAATGGAGGATGTTTACAGACTCTAGAGCCATAAATAAGATCACAGTGAACTATAGATTTCCTTTGCCCCAGATGGATGACATTATGGATTGTTTGAGTGGAGCTAAATACTTTACAAAGATAGATTTGAAGAGTGGATATCATCATATTAGAATCAAAGAAGGGGATGAGTGGAAAACAACATTCAAGACAAATGAAGGATTGTATGAGTGGTTGTTGATGCCTTTTGGACTAACAAATGCACCGAGTACTTTCATGAGGTTGATGAATGAGGTATTGAAGAAATTCTTGGGTAAGTTTGTGATTTTTTACTTGGATGACATCCTGATTTTCAATAAGACTAGAGAAGAAAATTTGTTGCATATAAGACAAGTTTTGCAGAGGTTGAGAGAAGAGTAGTTGTTGATAAACATTAAGAAGTGTAGTTTCATGAAGGAAGAGTTGGTATATCTGGGATTTGTGATATCTGTGGATGGATTGAAGATGGATCCTAAGAAGGTAAGAGAAATTGTTGAATGGCCTACACCGGATAGCATTGGAGAGGTAAGATCATTTTATGGATTGGCTAGTTTCTACCAAAAGTTCATTAGGAATTTCAGTTCTATTTGCAATCCTATGACAGAAACAATGAGAGGAGATAAGAAGGGTTTTAGGTGGACATCTAGAGCAGATCATAGTTTTGAGTTGTTGAAACAGAAGGTGACTGAGCAACCTATGTTGGCTTTACCAAACTTTGATAAGGTATTTTAGGTAGATTGTGATGCATGTGGAAATGCAATTGTAGTATTGAGTCAAGAAGGGAGACATGTAGCTTATTTCAGTGAGAAATTGAATGATGCTAGGAGAAGGTATTCAGTGTATGACCAGGAGTTTTATGTCATAGTTCAAGCCTTGAAGAAGTGGAGACATTATTTGTTACCTAAGGAGTTTGTGTTGTATATGGCTCATCAGGCTTTGCAACATTTGAGTCAAGGTAAGTTAATCAAAGACACATGAGATAGGTAGAATTCTTGCAGAGTTATACTTTTGTTTTGAATCATAGGAGTGGAAAGTCAAATAGGGTTGTTGATGCTTTGAGTAGGAGAAGGAATTTACTGACAAAGATGAGAGTGGAGGTATTAGGCTTTGATGAATTGAAGAACTTGTATGAGGAAGACCCGAATTTTGCAGAACCTTGGAGAGCTTGTAAAGAGCTAGTCTTGGAGGATAGGAGTCAGTGGTTGGATTATTTCATTCAAGAGGATATGTTGTTCAGAGGGAATCAGTTGTGTATACCCGGATTTCAATGAGGGATAACTTGGTGAAAGAAAAACATAGTGGAGGATTGGCAGAACACTTTGGAATTGATAAGACAGTAGCATTGGTAAGTGAGAATTATTTTTGGCCATAGATTCATAAGGATGTTAAGAAATTTGTGCAAAGTTGCAGAGTTTGTCAAGTTGCAAAAGGGAATAGTCAAAATGTTGGATTGTATAATCCTTTGACAGTTCTAGAGAGACCTTGGGAGGATATCAGCATGGATTTCATACTTGGTTTGCCAAAGAAACAAAGAGGTAATGATTCTATATTTTTGGTGATGGATAGATTTTATAAAATGGCACATTCATACCTTGTAAGAAAACAACAGATGCAGCACATGTAACAAA
>VDFB02374413.1:0-36519 GCA_007258455.2 Sequoia sempervirens | reverse complement strand
AAAAAAGGTCAGGATACTTCCAAGGATGAGAATCCTATTGTTGAAGTAGAAAGTTCAGGAGAAAAGACTAAAGTTTATATGAGGAGATCAAGGACTACATCTCCTAAGGAGACTATGCAAGAGATGGACCCTTTTTCGAAGGCACCAGTTGTGGAGCAACCTAAGGCTACTTCTCCTTCGCCAAGCACACCTAGGCAAGAGACTCCTGAGGAGCATGAGACTAGTGGAGAGGCAGAACCTTTCAAGGAAGGAGAACTCTTTGGTGTGGTAGCTGAGCTTGAAGTTGAAGAGGAAGAGAAGCATCCTTCTCCATTAGTGCGATATGAGGATTCTCTAGAGAGTAGCAAAGGAAACGGATCACCTAAAAAGGAGGATATCCCTATTAGAACCCATTCACCTGTGCAAGAAGAGGAACCTGAATTAGGTGATCAAGGTGAGAAATCTCTTGAAAAAGAAAAGGATGAAACGGTAGAACCATATGAAGAGGTGACAACAAAAGAAATCCGGATGGATCCTGCTGTCCCGGATTGGTTAGAAAAAGAGATAACTAGGAAGAAAAAATTTGTTATTGAGGACACCCCTCTGGATTGGGATGAGATGCTATCCAAGATCAACAAAGGCATGAAGAAGAAGGCGACCAAGGTAGTTTGAAGGATATAAAGGGATGAAGCGAGTAACAGGGTCATTCACATTGCCACCCCTGCTGTGGATAAAACTAAAGAGGGGGTCACCGGAAAAGATTATAATGTGCAGACTATTAATCTAGGACCAACTTCTATGGAACAAGATATTGAAGAATATGAAGGGTCCAGTGCAGTAATAATTGGGAGGCTAAGGAAAGAGACTCAGTCAAAACATGAGCTTAAAAGGGAAAATGAGAGGCTTAGGAAGTGCTTGGAGGATGTAATGAAGCCTCTGCTACTCCTGGTTTCTTGCGCAAGGAAACCATTTCTAAAATTGAAAGGATGAAAACCTCTACCCAAACTGCAATAGATTGGTTGAAAGATGTACAAGTGAAAGGAGATTATGCAATTAAGGAGGTCCTTTCAGTTGGGAAGGATGCAGTCAGAGCCAAAGACCTACTTGAACATGTGTTATCTCAAGACAAGGAGGATATTGATCTTCCGCTGCAGAAATCCAAAGTGATTATGGGGTATGGTAAGGATCAGTTGGCTGCAGATGGGATTCTTCCTTCTTCTAAACTTAGTGAACCTTGGGAATGGTTTGAGGCCTTACAAATTCAACAGAAAGCCATCAGAAAGATCCATAAACGAAAGAAACAAATAGATGGTTATCTAATTGGAGTTTATGATGGATGCATTGCATTTTTTGAGATTATGACTAGCAAGAGGAAAATTGCTCCTAAATATCTGAGCCTAGAATAGTTAAGGGAATGGTGGCATGATGTTTATGCTCCTGACTCTGAAAATGTAATAACAGGACACCAGCTGGATGATGCAGCGACCTACCTGGCGGTGATGGATAAGTATCAGGCTCACAAAGATGATTGGAATAAAATTGTCAAATAGTCAAAAGAGGAGATTGGTGCCATTGAATGTCGGCTTAGGGTTTTGCCTTTGTCACCTATTGCCGAGTTGGACAAATTATTTTTGAAAGTTCAGGAGCAGAAGAAGGATAAGGGAGGTGGTAATTAATGCCAATTTTGAGATTTGTGCTTCCCTATTATTATGGGGCATGTGTTGATCTGGACTACATTGGGGAATGTGTCTAGGCTAACCTTGATGATGTATCAGCATTTAATGTGTGACTTATTTTGGAATTCCTAAGGCCGACTTGTTTTTGGCTGTTTTATTTTGTAAATGTTTGGCTGGGCCGACATGTCTTGAATTTTCTATAAAGGGCATTCTTGCCTCATTGTAAGGGAGATAGAAAAGAAAAATAGAGACAAGTTAGATCAGAAAAGAGCTAGAGCATTTTGTAGTAGAAGTAGTAGTCAATTTCTTGAAGCAAATATTGTAACAGAACAATGGAATTGTTGCAGCAGTTTGGTAATCTAATACAATAGAAGGCATTGTGGTTTTCCTGGTGAAATCTTTTTTGTTAGCTATCTTGCATGGTTCCTATTGTTTCATCTTTCAAATTGCTTAAATATTTAGGATTTAGTGTTTTAGAGTTGAATTAGTTTGGTGAGTGATGTTCATGATTTCATATTTGGAATGTTTGTAGCAATCTCTGGTCTACACTCCCAGTAACTATCTGATTGTAGTAGGTTGGTAAAGTCAACCTGGACCATATATCTGTTTTGTGCTTAGTTCGATTGTGGATGAATATCTATGATTTGAAAATCTATATACCTTAGAAGATTGCACCGTTCTTGTGATATCGCATTGTGGGTTAAGCAAGAGTTGCTTATTTGAGATTGGTCCATTCCAGATATCTGTCATTTGCATTGTTCATTCAAGAAATAGTTTAGATCTTATCATAACTTCACACCCTTATCCTTTTTTGTTTCTTTATCATTTGGTTAGATTTAGGACTTGAAAATCATCATATTGTAAGATGTGATAAATTAGAAAGATACAGTTTGTTTGTAGTAAGGTTCAATTGTGATTACTAGCATTTTCACATATTATCTGAGTTGTTTATGCATTGTCATGACCTGACATCCAAGAGACCTTGGGGTGATTTTAGTAACTTGTTGTTGAAAATTACCTTTCAAGAGAGATAGAATATTGCATTTTGTTTGAGTTGTTGCTGTGCAGAAAACACCATCAACACCTCTTAATTGTTTTGTTCAACATAATCAAAAAATTACCTTGTTTAGAATCTAAAAATTGCATTTCATTCTAGGACCTTGCATTTCACTTTACCCTCCTTCAATTTTGGGTTTGCATACTAAGTTTGTAAAAAAATTATGAGCTTTACAACTTGGTTTCCTATTATCAATACTATTGTAAGATGTAGTTTGAGACTCATGTCATCCTACAATATACCACTCACCATTGATCTTGAGTTTTGTAGCTTTCTTCCTAATAGTGTTGATAATCAACCCCCTATGGATCCTAATATGCATACTTCATTTCTGATGACTTCCATGCCTACAACCAATGTGCTTAATGTTAATAATACCATCCCTACCATGACTAGTTGTACTCAAGCTTTGGGATTTACTCAAAGGCAAGGTGCAACTTTGATTCCTTCTTCTACAATTCCCATTTCCATTCCTACATACACTAGTACTCAAGTTACCACAACAATCCAACCTACTAGCAATGTGAACATTTCCTTAGGTATTTCCACAAGGAATCTTTCTATATTTTTGCATTTAAATACAATATCTCCTTTGTTGGAATCAAGCAACATTGGGAGGGGGGGTGAATTAGTGTTGTGCAATTTTTCACTTTATTAAATTGATCTCTCAAGAGTATATAAAATCAAATCAAAAGAAAATGAATGAAAATAGAACAATAAGCCACAACACCATAACATAAGGATTTTTATGTGGAAACCGTATTAGGGGAAAAACCACGGTGGAGGTCAGTCCACAATTTGAGTACTCAAAATATAAGTGTTTTACAAAATGGGGAATGCACTTGCATTTAGGCACACTGCCTAGAGCTCACTGCTCAAAATCGGGAAAGCTCACTACCTTATAAAATATTTGGATTACATCAAAAGGTTGAACTGAGAAGATAAAATCTACAAGTGCCTGATTATAGTTCCAGTTAGGCACATAGATCAGATTTTGGACCTTCTATCTAATTCTACACTTCGCTCTACTTTGCCTTAGTTTGCTTCACAAAATCCTATTCTGCACAAATGAAAATCACTTAACTATTCTTTTGATATTCACACACACATCAAAACATATTGAACTCTCACACATACACACCAAAATGAATTAACCAATCTCATATTTATATTTTCTACCAAGAATTCAATCGCTATATGTTGGCTTCAATAGAATAGAAAATATCTTCCAACTGTCAGCTCAAATCATGAATAACATTTAATGCATATCCACCAAAGTAGGCCATAGCATAGTGAGGACCCAAAACAAAATCTCCAACACAAAAATACTGCAAACAATTTTGCATTAAACATTCACAATGATTCACATAGTCAGCCTTCATACATTGTTGAACAAAAAATTGAATGACTGGATTTCCTAAGTCATACACCACTTGATGCGATAGCAAAAAAATTGAGAATAACACATTTCTTATACCCAATGACCCTCCCTAAGATCCACAACTAAGACTGATAAACTGGTAATGCAAACCACTTGGTAGATACAACTTTAGTCAGATACCCTGTTCTTTACTCTGTTTTCTAGTATGGTCAAATACAGAAGTGTGGACGAGATCAATGACTTCGATTGCCATCAATGACAACACTAGAAGCCATATGCAAAAAATATCCCCCTTTGGAATTAATGGCAACACTTAGTGAAAAATGACTAAGTGTCGGAACCTTCAAATCTTCAAAAAGCCATATCTGACAAAACTCAACAAAACGCACCATAACTCCCCTGAAGTTTGGTAAGGAATTTTTCACTGCTCTCTCTCCCCCTTTGACATCAGTGAAAAAAAGATAATAAAAAATTTTCTTTCTCCCCCTATGAAGTGTAACCAAAACCTTACTTATTCAAAAGTTTGAAGAAATACACTATTGTTTGAAGATTATTTTGTACCTTTCCTTCATCTCTGGAAGAAACTTCTTCCATGCTTCCACTACAATCCCAGTGATTATGATCATGTTGTTGTTTTTAGATGTCTGGTTGATAATCTTGATGAGGGATTCCGAAATGGTGAAGGCATCTTCCAATACTTCTCCCTTCCTTAGTAACTCAATCAATTGTTCCAGCCTGCATTTAGTTATGTCCTTCACTTTCCAGAAGGTGTCAACAATCTTGTTCTTGGTGTTCTGAATATTTGTATGCTCTGTCTGTAATTCCTGAATACTTTTCTTGATTGCACCATCTTGATCCTAACACATGTTAAAATATTGACCAATATTGTTTAGCTTTATTTCATTTTTCTCTAGGTTCTCTTTGTACTTGTTGATTGCATGAGGCCATCAAAGACAATAGTTATAAATGTTGTTTGCTGAGCTTATGCATTTCCTTAGTTGATTCATGTTCTTTTTCAGCTTAGTGAGTGACAATCTATACTGCTTCTTCAAGTGTAGGATCACTTCTTCTTCTTCCTTATTCTGAGACTCAGAGTCCATGATTTCCTTGATACATTCAATCATCTCTTCTAGAAACATATTCTACAAACTCTCAATTTGATATGATTGTGCAAAAAATGAGCACTTAGTATACTTAAGATCATGTCCTACTCATAGGAAGGTCTGATAGACCATATGCTTGCAATTTTCTGCATTCCACCTTCCTCATGAATAAGCTACAATAGCTCTTCCTTGGTTAGATCACCTTATTCTTCACTTCTACCATTGCCTTTTCTTGTTCTAGTTTAGCTGTTTTCAGTCCTTTTCCAAGGGTGTCCTCAGTTTCCTTACTAGATTCCTTATATGGTATGTCCACAATTACTTGTTCTTTTCCTTTCCCTTCAACTTTTGAAGCCTTGCATGCTGGTGGATTACTCATATCAATTCCTTTAGCTCTACTCTTCTTTCTCTCCATCTCACTGGAGGAGGGACCAAATTTAGGTGCCCTTATCGGAATGGAAATACTAATTGACCCAAACTTCCTTAGCAAACCCTTAAAGAAATTTTCATATACTTGATCGTAGTTTGCTAAATTGTTAGAGTATATCTAAATCCACTTGCAAACTGGTTCACTCTCTTCCCACATTACATTGTTATTTAGGGGTAAGAAATTTAGAAAATACATCACAAGGAATATAACCAAAGTACCAAACCTAAAAGAGCAATCTGTCTCCTTTTTCAATTTCACGTTCTCCATCAATTGATCTTTTAGTAATCCGCAAAGATCAAAATCTTGATCTTCTATTATCATCTTATGTGAAATGTAAACAACACCTACTGAAGTTGCACCTTCTCTATTTTTGAAAACAAGATTTTTTAGGATATTCCATGTGCAATGTACCTTGTCACTGAATCTTTGATTATGGATATTATCAATTCCCTTTGATCTCTAGTTACTCTAGTTAGGGTTTTGACTTATTTATTTTGAATTGACTTCTTCCTCAGCACATCCCCAACTTTGCATAACCCAGTTATAGTTGCAATTACTTCTTTTGAGATATGGTAGGATTTATCTAAAGTCAAAATATCATCATTCAATCTATTCAAAATAAACTCGATGATTTTTTGTGTTTACAAAATAGGGGAAGTCACTCCAAATATCCAAGCTTTTGTGCTTTGCTTCATTCAACCATTTCAATACATTGTGCAACACCATGTTTCTTTCGGCTCTAATCTTCTCATATCTATATTCATCTAGTTTTTCCATTCCTTTGATTTGTTCCATTTTTCCTTCCGTACACATGTCTTGAAAATGAGTTCTTCAACCTCACACCAAATTAATATTTCTCAATATAACAGAAGTACCTAATGGATTAGGGTTTCGTCACCGAAATATGCTTTCAAAATTCTAGTGCAGAGTGCTCTCCTTCTTCTTTTCTTTGACACAAAGTGGCAAATGAGGGTTTCAAGTTGATTTTTGTATTTCACACACTTAATTTTTTTTGTAATAAATTATTTTTCCCTAACTTGTCTGGATACCCTATTTTCTCAGTCTATGAAAGATAACTCTTTTTCGGATCTTCAACTTAGCATAATATTCTTTTGAACTCTTCCAATAGCATTTGTGCATCATCATTGCAACCACTACACTCATCCACATCCTGGTGTCAATTACCGACAGGAGGTTTGAAAGATTTTCTTGACAACCCCCCCTAGGCCAGAGGCCTAAGACTAATTCTTGGAGGATTTACTAGAAGCAGGTTTTGGTGTTGTCTCATTTCCTACAATAGAGGGACACTTCTTCACCCATGTCTTCTTCATTTGATCTCTTATTTCATCCACAATCACTTTCCCTTTTCTTTTATCATCTTTTTGTATATTTTTTCCTTTGTATACCAGACCTCTTCTATCCATATTCTTGTTTTTGTAGAATCTTGCAATGTGACCATATTTGTTGCAATTGAAACACAAAACATTTCCTTGTCCAGACGAGTCACTCCATTGATTTCTTTTTGATCTACACTGGTTAGCAATATGCCCAAATCTTCCACAGGTATAACATTTAACACTCATATTAACAAAGTTGTTTGACACATTTCTACATTCAATTGACTTATGATCAAACTTATTGCAATTGAAACACTAACCAAAAAATATGAATCATTTGATTTGATTTTACATCTACATTGATCAGCCATATGGCCAAATTTATTGCAAACAAAATAGTATCCATTAAACTTTTGAACATTAGGTTGTCTTACCATATGCCTTTTTTCTTTGTTCATTAGATTTTCTTGCCTAAAATTCCTTTGTCAGATCCAAAACTTTCTCCTTTCTCATATCCAATACCTCTCTTATCATTTGCGTTCTTCTATCTTTGAGTCAGCTCATCAAGCTTAACAAGCCTAATCTTGAACTTCTCCTTGTATGCATTTGCAGTAGCAAGTTCACCTCTGAGAATAATAATATGTTTTTCAAGCTCTTCTTCATTATTTTTAGATTATTGTAGTTCAATCTCTAACTGAATAAATTCTCCATTAATTCCGCTTCATTCATCAGATCTCTCTTTTATGGACTAGGCAAGATTTTCCTCATTCTTCTTTCTTTCTTCAATCTCCTTAGTCATGTTCATCACCATAGACTCTATCGCATGCTTTAGGGTAGCATTGTATTTAGCAAGCTTTTCACATTCTTCAGTTATCTCCTTCAAGGTTTGATTTAGGTGAACATAATCCATGTTTTTTCTTTCTTTCTACTTAATTTGATCACAAAGATCATTTCTCTTCTCCCTAGACTTAATCATCTGATCCTTCAACTTTTGAATGAATTTCTCAACATCCTTAAGATTTTCTTTCAATTCCCAAACTTCTGCTTTAGACTAATCAAGATCATCAATTGCCACCAAAAGCTATTGTTGAAGACTACCGGAGTCCATTACATTCCAAGATCCACCTCAAGCTATAAAACTTTTTCTGAGGAACTTAACTCTAATACCAATTGTTGGACTCAAGCAACATTGAGAGGGGCGGTGAATCAGTGTTGTGTAATTTTTAACTTTATTAAACTGATCTCTCAAGTGTATATAACATTCAATCAAAAGAAAGATGCATGAACATAGAACAATAAGCCACAACACAATAACACAAGGATTTTTACATGGAAACCCTATTAGGGGAAAAACCATGGTGGAGGTCAATCCTCAATTTGAGTACTCAAAATATAAGTGTTTTACAAAATGGGGAATGCAATTGCATTCAAGCACACTACTCAAAATCAAGAAGGCTCACTGCCTTACAAAATATTTGTATTGCATCAAATGGTTGAATTGAGAAGATAGCATCTACAAATACCTGATTACAGTTCTGGTTAGGCTCATAGATCATATTCTTGACCTTCTGTCTAATTCTACACTTCGCTCTGCTCTACCTTAATTCACTTCACAAAATCCTCTTCTACACAAATGAAAATTGCTTAACTATTCTTTTGATATTCGTACACACATCGAAACATATTGAACTCTCACACATACACACCAAAATGAATTAACTAATCTCATATTTATATCCACTATCAAGAATTCAATCGCTATATGTTGGCTTCAATAGAATAGAAAATATCTTCCAACTGTCGGCTCAAATCATGAATATCATTTAATGCGCATCCACCAAAGTTAGCCATAGCATAGTGAGGACCCAAAAAAAAATATTCAACACAAAAATATTCCAAACAATTTTGCCTTAAACATCCACAACACCTTACATTCACTTAGTTGACCTTCATACATTGTTGAATAGAAAATTGAATGATTGGATCTCCTAACTCATACAACACTTGATGCGAAAACAAAAAACTCAAGAATAACACATTTCATATACCCATCAACCTTCCTTGAGATCCACAACCAAAACTGATAAACTAGTAATGCAAACCACTTGATAGATACAACTTTAGCTGGATACCATGTTCTTTACTCTATCTTCTAGTATGGTTAGATATAGAAGTGTGGACTAGATCAATGAATTTGGTTGCCATTAATGACAACACTAGAAGCCATATGTCAACATCCTCAATAATCATCCCTCACAAGCTTACAATTCACTTGCCATTTGCATACATACACCACTCCACCTTATTCCCCTCCACCTTACAATAATAATGATGCTATCCTTTACAAAAAATGGCATCGTCGAGCAAGAACTACTCTAGTAGAGTATGTTTGAATGGAGATTCTAGAGGGGAGGTTGATTCAGACACAAATGATGATGAGGATGTTGGGTGTTCTATTCGCTAACTTCCATCACCTCTTTGGTGCTTTTCTCCTGGGTAGGGAAAATATTTTCTTTCCTCCCATTTGGTGCTACTTGGGAGCTGGGTCAAGACCTCCTCTGGTGTGGTGCCTTCTCTCCTTCCTCTATTTTTGGGTCATGTAGAGGTTGTTCTGGATGTGACTGGAGGAGGATATCTCCTTCTACCTCTCTTAGTCTAGCTGTGTTTTCTCTTCCTACTAATGTTCTAGCTACTCTCCTTGTAGTGGGTGTGGGACATCGGTTTCTCTGTAGAAGTTCAAATGCAGATTGGGCTTATTTTTTCTCCTATTTGATGTAGTAAGAGGGCTTGGGGGCTCCTCATTTTGGCCTATTCTGCTTCTATTTTTTTTCTTGGTTGTCCCTCATTTCTTCTTCTTGTTTGTTCTATGAATTTATTTTGGGGTTTTTATTCATAGAGTGTTTTGGGTTTTTGTCCTTCCTCCGTGGAATGGTGGTGTCTCCCTCTAGATGGTTTTGAAGAGTTTTGGTCTGTCTCTAGCTCTAACCAGTGTGTTGGGGTAGCTTGGTGTTTCTTCATGTTGGAACTTCTCCTTGTTTTCATCCTGTTTGGGGCCCCATTTCCTCTTGGAGCTTGGTTGTTCCCACTCACTCTAGGTTTGGGCCTCTACTCCTGGTGGTCTTTTGGCCTGTGTTCCCTTTTTTGTTGTGTTCTTTACGACCTTGTTGTCTATGGCTGAATGTCTTTTGGTCCTCTTTGTTAAGGTTGTTGTTGTTCCTCTTGATCCCATGGTGGTTTATGGTGTTCATTCTTCTAATGGGGTTTGAATCCTTTGTTATGAATTTTACTTTTTTCTATTGAATCCTTCTATCTTCTCTTTGTTCTAGGATTTGGGCCTTGTCTTGTTGGTTTGATTTTTTCGGTGCCCCAATTGGGCTTCAAATTTTTTGTTGATATGGGGGTTGGGTTTCGAAGTTATTGCCAAGGATCTCCAGTTGGGTTTCATTATTATGGCTTAGATGGATGCTCTCCTATTGTTGCTGGATGGGCTACTTTTTACCTATTAGGTCCTACACCTAGTGTTTGTGGTGCCTAAGGATGTTATGGTTTTCCTTCCTATTGTCACCGTCTTTTGTCATGTTTTATAGTTTGTGTCTTCATTTGAGGTGAAGACCACTCCTATTAAGGATAATCCCACTCCTATGGAGGTGGAGTTGGTGGTTGTAGGGATGGAAAAATGATCTCTCTTCTCTTATGAGCTCTTATTGAGGTGGAGTTTGTGCAAGGTGGAGTGTTGTGGCTTCTTTAGGAAGGATTCCCATATTATCCTCTCCTATAGAGGGGACCTCTCTCCTTTATAGGTGGAGTTAGAGATGATGGTTCGAGTGGTCTAGTGCTGCTTGATGGGTGATCCTTCTCAGAGTGTTTCTAAGCTCAAATGCTCTCTTATTCAAGTAGGGAGTTTGTGGGAAAGATAATTCTTGATGGGTGCTTCGGCAACCCTTGTTGGTTTACTATGGAACAGATGTCACAAACCATGTTTAGTGCCTAGCTAACTCAAGCAATCTCTTTTAAATGATTAGGTTTAAGGTCCAAGTGAATTCCTAGCTATAAAAGGGTTTTCAGCCCCTTCAAAGTTGATTCTCTCCAGTTTGTTTTATCGTGTGTATCTTTTGGTAGATTGTTGATGTTGGGCTACTGATTGTTTGTGTTCCTTTCTTTCTGTAGCTTTCTTTTTTTTGGATGGGGTTTCTAGTCCCCTCAAAACTAGTATGTAAGGGGTTTCTAGTCCCCATAAAACCTATTTATCACTAATAAAAAAAATGATGCTATCCGTAACACACTTGTTCAAACCATGTCATCCACTCAACAAGTTGCAACCCTAATTCAAAACAATGGTCAACCTTCGCAATACATCAAAACCAATATGTTAGATCCTTAGAGATATTGAGAGAACAAATGCCATAAGGTATAGAAGTTCCCTGATTTGAGAAATATGGTGGGAAAGGAGATCTTGTTAGCCATGCTTTCACTTTTATAGCCCTATGTAGTGATTTCATCTTTGAAGATAAACTCTTGGCTAAACTATTCCATAGATCCTTGAAAGATATTGCTTTAGAGTGGTTCTTGTCCTTACCAAATAATTCAATTGGTTCATTCGATGAGCTTTTGATACCTTTTACAACTACTTCCACATTCACATGGGTCCCAAGATGACCCTAGTTCATTTAATGACATGTAAAAAAAAGGATGATCAAAAAGTGACTAATTTCATAGCAAGATACCAAACACTTTATTCACAAGTAAACATTAAGATTCCTAATGTTGACCTTCAATGAATGTTTATTGCCAACTTACAAAATAGACTCCAAAAAGAACTTGAAATGTTGAGATTCCCATCCTTTACACAACTATTCATATCCCTTCATGATTACCAAAATATGGCTTGCAGTCGTGATGTGAAAAATCCCCCTAGCCTTCGTGAAAAATTTGAATCCACAACTCAAAATAACTACCAACCTTTCAAGAAGAAAAATAGGGTCTTTTTACAATTTAATTCCCCTAAACCAAGTCAACAAGCTAATAACCAAGTGGTTGCTATAAATAAAATAAGTCAATTTTCCTTTCGGGATAGAAATAGAAATGTTACTCCTCTATCCGATACCCTTCATAATATCATGTTGCATCTCGTTAAAAAGAATATGCTTTCTTTACCTCCTATTAAAGAGCATGATCCTAATCTACCATTTCTCATAGGCTTTTGACAAAACTCTTATTGCCATTATCGATGACAAAATGGACAAGCTATATAACATTGTAAGCATATTAAACATCTTGTGCAAGAACTTATTGATAATAATCAACTTCAAATTGGAGGTTTGAATGATCAAGGAAATAAGTCCATAGCTCCTCCTAACAAAAATATAAAAATATTTAAAAATTCCATTCTAAAGCACACTATTTCATTTTTCAAAGCCAGCAAAATGAAGAATGATGTGATGAATGTTGACACGGATGATGAAAACATTAAAGATGACAATGAAAAACTTATTAAAGCGGTAGCATTTATTGAAGCTATACCTCATAAGGGCTCAAAAAAAATGCCTCTTGATATTGATTTCTCAAAAAAAAATGTACTTAAGCATGCACCTGATGGTCCTCTTTGCATAGCCAAAAGAATCAATAACAAGCCTACTAACGGGATATCAATTGATCCCATCTATGGAGAGAATGTGGTCACTGAATAATTTCTATGTGTATGAACTCTATCAAGAAGCATATGATAAACTGAAAGCATGGATCAAGATGCATAATGGTTTTTCTTGTCCTATGATAGGCACAATAGATCTCCCTTTGAATGTTGGGTCAAAAAAAATGTCACATTTACCATCATCCCACAATCAAACCAATTTCATGTGAAGTTAGGCTATCCATGGTTTTGATCCATCAATGTTGTCCCCTCAGTTGTGCATAAATGTGTAAATTTTCCCTTTAGCAATGATATCTTTACTGTGCATCATAGTGGGTCTAATCCCATGTTTTCTTGGGGGAACTTTTCATTATATTTCTTTTGGCCCGAGCCTATTGAACCTATTAGACCTCGTGAGGACTTCTTTTTTGAATCCTATCAAAAGTTTAAGGCAAAGCATATAGCAGAATTACCCCTTAGAAACATTCCTCAACCTATGATTGAACCACCTATCCTTGATGAACTGATGATTGAACAAAAACTCCTTCCAAACATCCAAGAGCACCCGATGAAAATACCTCTTGTGATTTCCTAAAAGAAACAATGAGACAACAAACATAGTTTTGTTGTTCCTCCTAAAATTAAACAAGTTTACAAAGATAAAGAGAATGTGTTTGAACAACCTCCCATGGTTCTGTTTATTCCTCCCCTAAAGGAAGAGAAGAATCCTATGATTGACAAACCTGCTCCTACAAAAACTCAAATTGACAATAGAGTAAAATGAAATCAAAATTCTATGAAGCATAGGTGTAGATGTTGTGCTATTGCTCGTATGTCATAGACTAAATAAGACAAGAACAATGCATAAAATCAAAATCCAAATGTACCCAAAGAAATGCATGATAACCCTATACCCTCACCACAATGTAAACAAGAACCTTCCATGGACATTATCATTTAGGCTCATGTTGTGATAATATAGATGATGACATTAACAATATAAAGATTGATGAACAAGTGCATAATGAGTTGAATACATTTTTTTACCTCTTCTATAAGATTAAATGAAAAATCTCCTAAAAAGAGTGTTGAACTTGGTGCTTCCCCTAGTTTGGCACTTGCTGTTGTCCCTTTGGCTAGTTTTCTTCCTTTCATATATACTGACCGAGTTTGGGATGTAGACAACCTACTATAGGTTGAATCACATGTGCCTTACTAGTCTTTTGTGTTGTTTCCTTTTTCATGTTTCTTGATGTGATTACATGTGTGTAATGTGATCCCTCGTGCTGTTTCATTTGATATATCTCTCTCTTTTTGTGCATTCCTCTATATGTACCTACATTCTTCTCTATGTTGTAAAATTTTTATCTTTTTCACGTGTCTTGTGTTTTCCTTTTGGGGATGATGCAAGGTTTCGAGACATTTAGGTATCTTCCATGTTAACCTAAAGGATTTTTTTTTCTCTTCACTCTCTTTGTGTCATTCTTCCAGTTCTATGAGTATTTGAGGAATGATGAAAATCCCATGCTCTAAAAAAACATTGTAGCAAAGACATACTAACCCTGAATCAATAGATCCCTTATGTATTCTTGGGGGCAACCCCTCCCTCCTTGTTCATGACATAGCTTTATTTTGAAATAATATGACTTGGCATAGGGTTTTCTGAGGAAATATTTTATGTATTAGGAGAAAACATTGGCTACTTTAAAGTAGTTGCTCACAATAATGGTGTTATAAATTGCTTTAAAGTGGGGGCATACATTGATGACATATTTTGACATTTTGTATATTTCATGGCATTATTTTCATTTTTCTTGTGATGCATCCTTTTCTTGGTGGTTTCATTGGGTTTGATGTCCTCCAAGAGTGTGATGCTTCTAAGTATACAATTTCCCTTAGTGGCATGATGTGGAATGAGTCATCCCATAAGTGGAAATCTGATATTCTTGACTTGTCCTCTCTTGGATCGACATTAGGCATGATGTTCCCTAAGAAGAAGACCTTACACGAATGAAGAAAAATCCCCTTTAACAAAAACCTACAAACATAACATTCATAATAATTTAGCATTGTGGTGCCTTATCAAAGTTGTTATGGGTATAAATTTGGTATGGTATGGGAGGCTAATATGATTCTCTCATTTTCTACCTTTTCAAGATACTCACCTAGTAGACAACTTGAGGTTCCACTACCCTAGAGTGAGCATGTGTGTCATTTATATAGTGGATATTGTGTTCCACTTGTAAACATTTTTGGACAAACAACCTAGACCTGGTCCACATCATGTTGGAAACACTGTCAAAGCTTGATCCTTTTTCTTGGACAAATAGTCACATTCTACATCGCATTGGAATGGTCAAAGCTTGATCGTTTACTTTCCATTATTTTTCCTGGTCTTTGATAGGGTATGATTATGTATCTTTGTCATTGTTGCATACACAAATTTCTTCAATGTGTACTTTAGTGTGAGTTTTTCATGGGGGAAAATTCTCACTAAAGTGGGGGTAAAATGTAGTAATGGAAAAAGTATCCCTTTTCCATTACTTAGTTTGGGAATGGGTAATTAATGATAAAATGGAATTAATTGTTCCTTATTTAGTGTATTGTAAAGTGTATATTTACACTTTCACACTAATCTAGGGCTTTATTAATTAATTGAAGTTAATTAGAGCTTAATTGGTCCCTTAAATTCAAATCCAAGCCTAATTTATTGCATTTTCTGAAGGATAAAGCCTGACACTCGTTAATAATATTTCACAACACTTAAATTGGCAAGGTTTGGGTCATAGGCTAGTGACCTTGGACCCATTCGCCACCTGGTGAATGGGTCCTTCCTAGGTCTTGGGACCCCCTTTTCACATGTTATATCACCTCCTCGAAGCATGTCCTAGTTGAGTGTGCTAGGACCCATTCACCCTACGGTGAATGGGTCCTCTTTAACTTAGGACACCCCTTTTTGAAAATTTTTGTGGTAGAAATTTAATGATTTCAAATCCTAGATCTAATGTCAACTTGTGTTATTTGAATTTCAGGATTTAACTTTAAGAAATGTATAAATATAAGGCTAATTCACATAGTTTCATCTAAGACATCCTAGCAATTTTCAAGTGATCTTAAGAGAATTCAATTGAGCATTTACAAGATAATTTCAAGAGCATTTCAAAGGAATTCAAGAGTAGATTATTAAAATTTTATTACAACAATCAAAGGTGGTGTCATCATGTCAAAGGCATGGTGTATCATGCATGTTGTTGAGCTAATGTGTTGATTTAGTATGGAAGATACAATTCAAGCATTGTGTCACATCCAAATTCAAGATCAAGGTCTACATTTCTTATGGACACTTCATGCTAGATTGCTAATTTGAATTCCAATACTTCATCCAAGGTATCATTTTTTCCCCGTTTCATCTTCATGTTCATTATTTCATCATAAGGTTTAATTACCTAAATGGGGTTTGACAAAGGCAAACCCATATTCCCTAACAAAAAAAGAATTTTTCTTCTCTCTTGATGTGTGATTGTAGGTTTTAGGTTAAAGATCAAGCGGAGAAAAAAATTGTCAAAGTTGTAAAGTTGCAAAATTTGTCATCCTTGTTGCAAGATCACAAAAAGTACTCTACAAAATTTATTTCCAACTTTTAGGAGCTGAACACCTAAGATTCAAGACTGTAGAAATTGAAGAATAGAACCCAAAAATGACTTTTCCAAAATGCTAATAGGAACTCATTCACCACTAGGCGAAATAGTCCTCAATGAGGCCCAAAACAACACTTTTCCATAAAGGTACACATCATTTTGACATCTAAAAACCTTCCTTTTTACTATTATAATAGTTAGGTTTTTTTTTTCTAATTATTATTTAGGCATTATAGCCCTCATAATTGAATGAAACAACACAAGTAAAATTAGGTTCATTATTTTGTTGATCTCATTATGGTGAACCTATTTTTCTTTGTTTCAAAGGTTTATTGTTGATAGGATGTATATAAATATATATTCCCTAGTTACATCAATAGGTGTATACATTGGTAGCACATAGTGTGAGTGTGTTAAATTTTTAAAAAAACTCCTAAAATGGATGACATACATTAAATAAGTGATACATTGTAAATCTATACCATTCATTATTAGGTTTTAGATCTAATAGAAAATATTTTTTGGCTCGTCTTTCCTTGGAATGTAACCCTATTTTATGAGGGTGTTGTATTATGGCTATAGTAGAGTGTGATGTTTTCTGAGAGTCTGATAGTGGATGTTTTCTCTTGATCTTTGGTGGTGATACTCCTATGAGAAGCTTGCTCTACAAGTATAGTCTAATCTTTGTGATTTTTGAATAATATATTAGATGACTTTTGAAGTGTGGGGTTTTTCTCCTAAAAGTGTTTTCCCCAAGTAAATCACTATGTCATGGTATGCATGATATTTATGTTTATTCCTTTTAATTTTTTGTAACTGTTAAAGATGTATAAAAGGTTTGTATTATTCTCCTCTCAAGATTAGTGTAGAATTTTTTTTTGCTACCTTAGCTTCCTTACAAGTGGTATCAGAGCCTAATCACATTTGGTTTTAGTTATGGTTTGTTGGGATTTTTGAACTAATCTAGATTTGAGTGGGAGCTTGTGTAAAAGACACTTTGTGATCTTGTTGTAGGAATTTTCTAATGGAAATTTCATCAGGGAGAATAGAGGTGGAGAATTTTTTTGGAAATAATTTTGAAATGTGGAAGCTAAAGATGGAGGATCTGTTGATAGATCGAGATCTATGGGATGCTGTTGATGAGAATTTTTCAAGGCCTTTAGATCCTACTCAAGTTTCTTAATATGATGTTATGGACCATAAAGCCAAGGGTCTAATCAGATTGTGCTTAGTAGACTATTTTAATTAATGTCCATGAGGAGACCTCTGCATAGAAACTATGGAAGAAGCTAAGTGAGATGTATCAGGCCAAATCTTTAGTGAACAAGAGTTTCTTGAGGAAGAAGTTGGATTCCTTGAGAATGAAAGAGGGTGGATGAATCACAGAGCACTTGAAAGCATTCAATATGTTGGCAGCTCAATTTCCATCAATTGGTGTCAAAATGGATGAGGAGGAGAAATGTTAGATCTTTCTTTGTTATTTTCCCAATTCGTGGGATTCTCTTGTTATGACTATTGGGAGAATTGTTATTTTGAAGACTGAAGATGTGGTGGGTTCTTTTCTTTCTAAAGAGATGAGGGGGAAGGTATCCAACACTACCAAGGAGGCCTTAAATTTTCATGGAATACCTAAGGAAAAGGGAAAGAAGAATGAGAAGCATGACAAATCCAAGTCCAAGGGGAGATCTAAATATCTTGGAAAGTCCAAAGTTATTTGTTGGAACTACGGTAAGCCTAAAAATGTTCATAAGGAATGCAAAGAAGAAAAAAAGAAGAAAAAGAAGAGATTTGATTCTAATTTTGAGTTTTATAAGGAAGATGGTGATGCATTAATTGCAGCTTTGGTAACTTCTATAGGTAATGATGCATGGTTAATTGATTCAAGTGCATCTTTCCATATGACCTTTAATAGAGATTGGTTTTCTGAATATGAAGAATTTGATGGAGGTAAGGTGTACTTGGGTGATGATTCTTATTTAGATATTGTTGTTCATGTTAAAGTTAAAATCAAGTTTCTTGATGGTAGAATAAAAAGGAATAATGGTGTGTTTGATATCCTTGGATATGCATGAAATTTTTTATCTGTGAGCAAACTAATAGATGTAGGTGTGCAAGTAGTATTTTCTAATGCAAGATGTAAGATGGTTAGAGGTGCTATGGTGATTTCTAGAGGTGTTAGATATGGCACATTGTATAAGCTCAATCCATGCACTATTGAGTGCAATAGTACTTCTATGAAAAGCAAGTCTATGGAAGAGGTGATGGTTTCTTCTTCAGTAGATGGTCATAGCTTTTGGGTACCCAAGGGTGCTCTTTATTTTGAGTCAAAGTTACCTATAGAGAAAACTATGTTATGGCACTAGAGACTTGGCCACATTGGAGAAAAGGGTCTAAGGACCTTGAAAAATAAAATCCATGTTGAAGGTCTATCTAATTTTAATCTTGAATTTGAATTTTGTGAGCATTGCATTTATGGAAACAAAATTGTGTTAAGTTTTACTCGAATTCACATAAATCTTGTGGTGTATTGGATCCTATTCATTATGATGTGTTTTGTCATGTAGATGTTCCTTCAATTGGTAAATCCACATATTATGTTCCATTTGTTGATGATTATAGTAGAAGGAAATGGGTATACTTTCTAAAGAGTAAATCTGAATTTTTCAGTCAATTTAAAGAACTTAAAGCAATGGTTGAGTTGTAGAGTGGAAAGAAAATATAATGTTTGAGGACTGATAATGGTGGTGAATTTTTCTATAATTATTTTGATAGATTCTATAAATATTGTGGTATTCATAGATAGAAGACAACTCTATATTCTCCACAATAGAATGGAGTTGTAGAAAGAATGAATAGGACAATGATGGAGAAGGCTAGGAGTATGTTGAGTGGTGTTGGTCTAGAACAAAGTTTTTGGGTTGAATTTGTTATTGTTGGAATTAGAAGGCTGTCATTGATGTCAATAATTGAAACTGGAAGATTGTCATTTATGTACATTACTTGTATAGATTTGTGTGCAATGTTTTTATCTCATCTAAAATGCAAGAAATAAACTTAAGCAAAAGGATAAAAACAAAACAAAACACTCAGATTAGGGCTTAAAATTGAAACTCAAACTTGAAAATAAAATACCAAAATATTACTTTGTTTGAGCTTGATAAGTTTGTTTTCCCCTTTTGATGGCTTGATATGTGTGCTTCTAGATCAATTTTGGCAACATACAACTTGATTTTTGTTTGATTTGGATGCAAGGGTGGGGATTTTTTCTATGGATGCAAGATGGTGGTGTGAGCTTGAATGTGGTAGTATATGGTTAGAATGGTTGTGAATGTAAAAATGGCTAAGTGTTAGCCATTTAGCAAGGGAGATGGAAATGGACGTTGGAGATTGAAAGGGGGAAGAAGATCAAGGGTTGAGATCAAGAGTTGACCAAAGGAATTAAAAATTCATTTTTAATGTGCATGGGAATGATAAAAGGAATTAAAAATTCCTTAGACACCTTGGATGAATAAATGGAATTTAAAATTCCATTGGTAAGGACATGTGTATTGTAAATGGAATTAAAAATTCCATGAGGGTTATTGGGAGAATAAAATGGAATTAAAAATTCCATGAGGGGTGTGGGTAATATTTATTAGGGGGTTGACCATGGGTTAGATTAGGCTAATTAATGGATGATTAGAGGAAGCTTAAGTGGTTAAGAGAGATTAGGATCCCACTTGCGTTTTATGGAGGATGTAACACCTCCCTAATCAATGATTGGGAATGTGTACATCCTTAATGAAGGATTAAGAAAGGGGGGTTAATATTAGGAGTGGATTATGGAGGATGAAACATGAGGGTATTAAATAAATAGATTATTTATTTAATTTTTTGGAGGAAAGGGATAAGGGGTAAAGTATTTAATTATTTAATTAAATACCTTAGGGATTTAGAGGACTTTAGGGGTATTAATTAAATAATAACAATATTATTTAATTAATGTAGATAAGAGGATATTTAGATGAAAAGGGGTAAATTTGACCAAATGTAAGTGGTAAAATTTAGATGTCTACAAGATCAATGGTTGCTCATACGGTAATACAAATTTGATCTATGTTAATCTAGTATTGGAGGTTTGTTGATTTGGTATTTTAGTTTGGATTATCTTATCTTCTAAGATTCATTCAAAAGATGATAATATGTTATATCTTGACATCATGTGCATCTACTAACAATATTTTAGTTGGCTTGGTTATATGGTTGTAAAGATACAGTTACCAGTAGTTTGGTAAATGGTGTTTTACTTATATACTAGTTCAATGCATCAATTTTTTAATCCGGATTCTACCTCAAAGAAAGATATCATTACTGGAATTTGTACATAGATTTGTGACTACAAGATTCATTTTACCTCAAAGTTTTATGATGATATACGAATGCATTCAAAAGATATGAGTAATAGTGTTCTAGTATGAGGATTACAGTAAGTCTTTGTATAGCACACTGATGTGGGAGATTTTGCATTCTCTCATGATTAATTGTTTTTTCTTGCAGAGTTGAAGATAAGTTACTTGATGTCATCTAAAGGATAATTTGATGTGTTAACAAGTTTTGGAGTTACATGTTTGGAAAATTACATATACAATTGAAGTCCTTGATTTTTTAGGTCTAGCTCTGGCTGACCTAATTATGAATTTGTGTTAAGAAGATTAAATATGCATTGCAAATACTAAAGGGATCTATCTTAGGTCCATGATGACTGTTATCATACATTGCATGCTTTTATTGGGCTTAAATATGGATATGGTTCTAGGTTAAAGCTAAAAGAGTTAATTTTGATTTGAAATAGGGAAACTCTAATTAAGGCAACCTAATTAGTGAATGCAAATGTATACAGTATATATATGTAATATACTTTTAAAGATATAAACTGTGAATGAGAGATCAGTATGAGAGATAGAGAGAAATGATAAAATTCAGTTAGTGTGAATGTGCAAAATTGTATGTATGAGTAGAAAAAATTGTACAAAGAAGTTTTCTAGATTGAGTGCTTCACCAAAACTGAACTCCAACACAATGAAGGTGCATTCTATCTCAATTCTCACCCTAGAAGTGTTTCCATACCCTATTTTGTAAATTATCTTAGGCTATGAGCCTTCAAGGATGGTGTATCCTAGTAGTAAGCTATTGTAATATTCTATATCTAAATATATTATATTATGAGTTAACCCTCACCATGGTTTTTCCCATTTTGGGTTTTCCATGTAAAAATCTTGGTGTTCATGTGTCATGTAGTGTTATGTTCTTTTCAATTTCTTCATTCTTAATTGCATTTGTAGACACTTAAAAATGACCTAGGCCTACAAACTTTATTTTTCATCTTTTTCTTCCTAGCATAATTAAGACACTTTAATTATGCATTTGACCCACTTTCGACTACTAATTAAATAATGCATAATTATTTAATTAATTCATGTCCTTTTATTCCTCTTGATTATTTAAATAAATAAATTTTATTTATTTATTTAATGTGTCACTAATTGTCTAATGTATTTCTATAATTAAATAAATTTCTTAATTTATTTAATTATCCTTGTCCCATAATTCCTCCTGATTATTTAAATAAATAAATTTTATTTATTTATTTAAATATGTCACTAATTCTTATAATTAAATAGATTTATTAATTTATTTAATTATGGGCCACCTTCTTCAATTAAATAATTATCTTTAATTATTTAATTGGCTTATTGGACATTTCCCTCATTTTAAATAAAATTAATTACTTAAAATGATCTCACATTGTTAACTGCCACTTCTTTTAGTAAATAATCCAAAATCAATTATTTACTGTCACATAAATCCATATTTTTGAATTAATTTTAATTCAAAAATGGTAATCTTCTTCCATAGATCAAGTAATGTCTAAAATTATTGATTTTCCAAATCTTATCTTTCTATCCAATCTTTATCTTCTTGATTTTTTGAATCTTATCTTTTTGGCTAATCTTTATCCTCTTGTCACATTTATTCTCAACCGTTGATACGATTTTCTTAAATTGCATCTTGGCCACTCATTTTAGATTTTTTCCCTAACCCTAATTATGGGTTGTCATACACAATCTTGACCTCTTATTTTGCTCACATTTTAGATGACAACTTCTTGATATTTCATTTTGGCATAATTGTTGAATCTTAAGAAATCTTACATTCTTGTCATAGAATTTATTTTGGCATAGTTTAGACATTAGTTCAATGTTTATCATTTGCATGATAGCATTATAGTCATTTTAAATCGGTCAAAATCTTGCTTAGGACTTTGTCATTGTCTTTGTCATTAAATTGCTCGTACATTGAATCTGAGGGCAACACATCTTTCCAGTAAGTTAGAAGGTGTAATGGATATTAGCCATGGAGATTGAAGACACTTGGTGAGCTTGTTCTGTTTTGTATTTTTCATTTATTTTCCTTTGCACTTCATTAATTTCTTTGGGTTTTATGTTTATGATCTAATCATTGCTAAAACTAGGAAAATTCTCATTTATACAATAGTTAGATATGCTTTAATAATTGGATGGTGCATAGCTAAATGGTTTAATGGAATATTAATTCACCCACCCTCTCAGTATTCTGGGTGTTCAACAATTGGTATCAGAGCTTGGTTCCTTTTGAGAAGCCTAAAAGCTTGAGGAAGATCTCAAAATTTGAACACATGGTAGATAAGAGATTTCTTATTCCTTTGGAGGAGATTCCTACTAAACATATTAAAGAAGATTGTATCTTAGATAATGGTGAATTTGAAATTTCTCTTGAAGATCTTGATAGAATTGAAGAAGAAAATAGGGATTTGAAGGAAATCTTGAAGGAAGCAAATGAGTGCATAAAGATTTTGAGAGAAAAAATAAAGAAATTTAAAGAAAGGCATAGAGAATTCAATGAATAGTTGAAAGAAAATGAAGATATTATCAGACTAAAACTGCAAGTGGAAGAAAAAAGGAGAATTAAAGACTGTCAAAAAGTTGAAATTCCAAGAAAGATGGATGAGTGTGCAAAGCTTGAACAAGAAGTGGTATTTTCTAAAATTAAATCTAGAGAAGGCAAGAAGACATGAGGATAAATTCATGACAAGTTCTACAATGCTTGATGAGTTGATTGTTGATAAAAAAATATGCAAGGATAAAAGTGGTCTGGCATTTGAAGAAGGACAAAGTTCAAAAGTAAATCAAACACCTAACAATGTTGACTATCAAAGGAAGACTCAAAGAAATGGTAGACATGTCTAGAATCAAAGAAGTAATACTAGAAGGACTCCTCTTAAAAAACCTAATTCTCAAAGGTACTCATATTTTAATGGTATTTTTTATTTGTGCAATAGATTTGGACATAGGGAAAAAGATTGTAGAAATAGAATAAAATAGAATGATGGAATGAGTCAAAATGCTCTATCATTCTCCAGTCAATGTTTTAAGTGCAAAAGAATTAGTCATAAGGCTATAGAATGTAGAAGTTAGATGCTAAATAGAATGAACTATCCCTTTCAAGGATATTGTTATCACTGTAACTTATTTGGACATAAGGCTAACCAGTGCAAATATAGATTGAATAAAGGACAACTTGGATGGAAGAATATTGTTTGTTATATTTGTAGCAAATCAGGACACTTTTCTAGAGATTGCAGAAATAGAAATATGAAAAAGGACTATTTGGTAAAAATATATGAACCAATAACTAAGATTGATCCAACAGAAGTTAAGAAGGAAATGGAAATGATCTAGAGAAAAGAAGGAGAATCTGAGAAGCAAGGAGAATCAAAAATTTCAATTTCATCTGTATCATCCCCTAGTGTAGAAAATCACATCAAAAATTAAATTTAGACAGTGGCTAAGGGAGGAATATCAATACATTTAATAAACCCTTGTCAATATATGATGTCATGTCATGACTTAAATGTAGTTACTGAAGATAATGAATTCAAGATCTCTTGTGAAAGGAATTTTAAGTGGACATGTGCAAAGAAGGAATTTTGCAGAGTTTGAAAAGATGGAAGTACACACATATTTTGAGGACATCTATCTGTGATATGAAGCATTTATTGTTGAAGAAAATGTGATCGAAAAAATAAATTTAAGTGCATTAAAGAGATAAATCATTCAATGAAAGGAATTTGTAGAAAAGAAGTAAAGTGTGGAGAATTAATCTTGAAGAGTCTAAAGAATTTCCATATTGTAGAATTTTAGAATTTAACTTTGGTGTGTAGATGAAAGGTAAGTGATTATTACTATATATTACTCTCTATGAATTATTTGTTAAATTCAATTGAATGTGATAGATACACTTCAATTCACAGATAATTCAAAAAGACTAAAACAACAACTTAAGTAGTACCCTACTAAAACCCTAGAACTTGACCCTTTGGATGCATTTTCTGAAGTTCCCCTTGGTGTTATACCAATTGAATACATTAGGACATAAATTCATAGGAAGTTGGAAGAACCTTTGTATGAAAAGAACGTATATTATGGTTTAAGCAGTTAATTAGAGAAGACTATACCCTGAAACCGGAACACAATGTACTAACAAAGATGAAACTGTATATGTGGCATTAGTTTCCTAACTTTATCAATGAAGAAAGATGCATTAGATTGGAACTGAGCATGTTTCATGATCATTTTGTGTGGCTTAATGATTCTCATATGATAACCAAAGAAGAAATTAGAGATGTTATTGATCTATCTTCCTTTGGACCTACTTCGATATGCAAACTTGACAAAGGAAAAGGATTGATGAAGAGTACAAGTATTGAAATTACTAATCCAGTATCTCAGTATGCGAGTATGATTATTGCACATTTGATTTTTGGTGAAAATGATGTCTCTGTCACTGCGATTGACATAGCATTAGATATGGTTGAGAAAAGAATTAAATTTTATCTTTGTGAGTTGCTTCAGAAACAACTGTTGGAGAACTTGAATGATATCAAGAAGAAGAATTACACGTTTAGGTACAAAACATTAACAATATGCTTAATCTTTTACTTTATGATGGAAGCACCTGCTGTAGGAGTTGTATGGGAGAATACCAAGCTAGTTGCACATAAAATTAGAGAGATATTGAGAAATATTGGAGATATGGATGCACAAGATGATTCCGTTGTTGCATTCTTTGGAAAGTTTTAGAGAAAAGTGAATAGAAGGTGAAGAATTCCAAGAGAGCTTGTGAAAAGATATGAGAGTGACAACATTTCTGGTATCCACTTATTATTGTATCATTAAGGTGGTTAAACCTATAACGATATGGATTCTTGAGCTAGGCTATGAAATTGAGAAATATTATGTTGTTGGATTTATTTGAATACTAATTAACAACCCTAGAGATCCTAGCAAACCAATATTCAGGACTTATATAGAAGTGGCTTGAGAAATACATGATAAATCTGAGTTGATCTTCGATAAATCAATGATTTCCTCTAGAGAAAAGAGAAAAGTTACTAAGGTTCATGTATTAATTGTTCAGACAAAGCTAACTCCAAGAAGACTCAAGCAACTAGCCAGAAGAAAGGTACATTTTTAGTTAGCTCCTAAAGCACACACCAGTTCTTCACAGTCCATTATCAAAATCACAAATGCATTGACTAATTTATTTAAAGAACTAAAAATTCAAGTAGTAAGTGAAATGGTTACTTGGGTAAGGGAAAAATGCTTGTTAGAAATTGAAGGAAGATGTAAGTCTACATATAGCAATGCACTTCAAAAGCTAGAAGAAGTTCAAGATTGTGAAAAAGAGGCTAGAAATCTATTCTCAATTTTTGGACATGGCTTGATGTGATTCAAAGATGTTGAGGACACAATTGAGACACATATAAAATATGCATCTAACACCTTTTATCCTACTCTAGATCAGGATGATCAGACTTGGTCTGGTCTAATAAAGCTACATGAATAATATCTCACACTACACAAGGAAAAAGGAGAAATGATTGAATGATATGGACGACTTAGAGACATGATCAAAATCAAGCACACCAGTCTCTTATGCTCTGTCTCTTGTTGATAGAATTCTAAATTCAAATGTCACTCCTAAAACTCTAGTTGAAGGAAAATATATCTTAATTGAACTTGAGAATCTATGTAGAGCTTTGACAAAAGCAAAGAAATTATGAGATGAAAGAAAATCTTCATGGATAAGTACTCTTCATGAACTCTAAGGACAAACACCTCTGGTTAATTGCTAATAGTTACTATTTTGGATGTACTTCTAAGGAGGGGTATTTAGGTACACAGAAGAAAATTATCTAGGATTTTTTAATAATAATACAATATCATGTATTCTTTTCCATTGATGGCAAAGGGGGAGAGAGTACAATGTGAAAAAGAATTTTTTTTGGAGAGAATACCATATGAAAAAGAGATATGAAAGAAGAAATTTTGTTCTTAATTTTTGTTCTTGATGGTTTTCACATCATGTGTTGCCATTAATGACAAAGGGGGAGATTTTTGGAAATTGGAAGGTTGGCATTGATGACAACAAGGGAAATTCAAAGTTTTTCATTGATGTACATTACTTGTATAGATCAATGGTTGCTTCAGTAATACATATTCGAGCTATGTTAATCTAGTATTGGAAATTTGTTGATCTGGTATTTTGGTCTGGATTATCTTATCTTGTAAGATTCATTCAAAAGCTAATAATATGTTCTATATTTACATCATGTGCATCTACTGAAAAGATTTGGGTTTGCTTGGTTATACGGTTGGAAAGATACAGTTACCAGTAGTTTGGTAAATAATGTTTTGCTTATATACTGGTTCAATGTGTCAATTTTTTGGTCTAGATTCTACCTCAAAGAAGGATATCATTATAGGACTTTGTACATAGATTTGTGAGTACAAGATTCATCTTACCATAAATTTTTAAGATGATATGTGAATGCATTCAAAAAATATGAGTAATAGTATTGTGTTATGAGGATTATAATAAGTCTTTGTATAGTGCACTAATGTGGGATATTTCACATTATCTCATGATTAATTATTTTTTCTTGTAGAGCTGAAGATAAGTTATTTGATTTTGTCTAAAGGAGAATTTGATGTGTTAATAAGTTTTGGAGTTACACATTTGGAAAATTGCATATAAAATTGAAGTCCTTGAAGTTTTAGGTCTAGCTCTAGCCGACCTAATTATGAATTTGTGTTAAGAAGATTAAATATGAATTAAGAATACTAAAGGTATCCATCTTAGGTCCATGCCGACTAATATCATGCATTACATACTTGTGTTGGGTGCAAAGATGGATATGGTTTGAGGTTAAAACTAACAGAGTTAATTTTGATTTGAAATAGGGCTACTCTAATTAGGTCAATCTAATTAGTGAATGCGAATGTATAAAATATATATATGTAAGACACTTTTGAAGATAGATTGTGAATGAGAGATCAATATGAGAGATAGAGAGAAATGATGAAATTCAGTGAGTGTGAATATGTGAAATTGTATGTATGAGTAGAAAGAATTGTATAGAGAAGTGTTTTGTATTTAGTGCTTCACTAGAACTAAACTCCAGCAGAAGGAAGGTGCATTCTATCTCATTTATCATCCTAGTAGTGTTGTCATACTCTATTTTTTAAATTATCTCAGGTTGTGAGCCTTCAAGGATAGTATGTCTTGGCAGTGAGCTAATGTAATATTCTATATATAGATATATTATATTGTGAGTTAACCCTCACCGTGGTTTTTCTCATTTTGGGTTTACCATGTAAAAATTTTGGTGTTCATGTTTCATGTGGTGCTATTTTCTTTTCAATTTCTTCATTCTCAATTATAGTTAGATATGCTTCAATAATTGGATGGTGCATAGTCGAATGGTTTAATGGAATACTGATTCAGCCCCCTCTCAATATTGTGGGTGTTAAATAGCTGCTACTTGTTACTTGATTAATAGGTCTTCTACATCAACTCTTGTTGATAAGATGCCAATAGAGGCATGCTTGGATTGCAAGCCTTCATTAATATATCTTAGAGTTTTTGGTTACGAGGCATATGCATATGTTCCAAAGGATAAGTCAACAAAGTTGGAGAACAAGGATGTTAAATGTATTTTCATTAGATACAATTATGGTGTGAAAGGATACAAGCTTTCAGATCCTATTGCAAAAAAGGTAATATATAGTAGAAGTCTTATTTTTAGAGAAACTAAGCCTTCTTCTATTACATTACATCCTGAACAAAGTAAACATAAAGATGCAATTCAATTTCCTTCTACACCTGAGAAAGTTGAATTGAGGCCCATGGATAGACAAGAAGTTGAGGAGAGCTCATCTAGCTCTAAATATTCAGAAGAGGAAGAAGAACCTCCAACTCAACTTGTTCGTAGGTCTACAAGACATAAAAAACCACTTGAAAATTATTCACCTAATGATTGGAGAAGTATTTTTTCTTTGAGTACTAACATGGATGAACTCGTATCTATATAAGATGCATTAGATATGAATGATGTAGAATCCTAGAAGATTTCTATGGATGAAGCAATGGCATCTTTGAAAAACAATGATACAAGGGATCTTGTACCATTTCCTGAAGGATGAAAACTTGTTGGTTGCAAATGGGTGTTCAAGAAAAAGATTGGTTCAGATGGAGGTATTGAGAAGTATAAAGCAAGGTTGGTTGCGGCGGGTTACTCTCAAGTTGAGGGTGTTAATTATGGTGAGATATTCTCTCATGTTGCTAAAATGACATCCATTAGATATTTTCTTGCTATTGTTGTTTCTTAGGATTTAGAGGTTGAGAAAATGGATGTGAAAACTTCTTTCTTTCATGGTTATTTGTATTAAAAGGCACAAGACATTTGAGAGGGGGGATGAATCAATTGTCACAAAATTCAAACACAATACATCAACGCTTATCAATTACACAACCACACTATTCTATTATTAAGTATGAACATGAAATGTAGATAATAGAAAGAAAAATAAACACAATGAACACTAGATTTTACATGGAAAACCAAATGAGGGAAAAACCACAGTGAGGATTAACTCACAATATAAAGTGATAGCAAAACTAAATACAAGAGGCACACTACCAAGGGCTCACTACCCAAATACAACAGCTCACTACCTATAGAAAGGACTCACTATCCAACAAGGAGTCTCACTGCCTATAGATACAAAAGATAATAGAAAGATACACCATAGAAATATACACACATTTGTAGCCTTGATCAAAAGATTGCAGAAACCTTTAGCTCACTACTTTCAGGAATTTAACACAACAAAGTATTGTTTCCTTAACTCACTTTCGCACAACTCTTCTCTTCACTTGTGGCTTACTTCATTACTTGTGTATGATTATAATTATTTGCATCTTGACTTGCATTTATACCCTCTTCAATGTTAGAAACTTTCTCCAAGGTTGGCCACATATGCTTCATTTCATAAATTAAAACTAGGTCAGCAACATTCCCGCAGTGGAAAGGAATGAGAGTGGACCAATTAAATACTTAACCAAGGCCAAAAAAAATGTCTCATATCAACCACATGCTTCTTCAATTAAAATTTAAATTCTTCATATGAAGTGTAAACACTAGGTTGGCCAAAACTAATGAAAACACAAATGAACATTGAATTACATGCTTCCTAGCAAGAAGATAACACAAAAATGATGCAACACACTTCATCATGCACAAGAACACATCTTAGATACTTCTAGATACATCCATAGTAGGTGAATTTTTTTTTTAACATAGAACACCTTCCATTAATCCATCCAGACTATACAAACACATACAACAACTTTGAAACTCAACTTCCAGATCACCAAACAACAAACATCTTTGCCAAAACCTAGAGAACACCATTAAAAGACATATTCCAAATCCGCAAGGCCTAAAACAAAACAACAGAGGACTACAGAGTATAAAAATTTATCCTAGTTCATAGATAACCAATTTTTCCAAAACAATTCACATACCGATGAACACAACTTTCAGAGTCCATCAAACTAGAAGCTACAAATTAGAAGATGACACCAACAGATCACCAACAACAAAACTTTAGATCCACATGAGCATAGGATCAACACATAAGAAACAAAAAGCACATACCAGAGCACATTCTAAACCCATATACAACTCTGACTTCACTCTTTATTAATTTTCTAAAAATCACTTGGAAACTCATCATTTTAGTGCATCTGCAACATCATAAGGATAGCTCCATGTACTCACAACATCTCAACAAAATTTCAACTATACATGCACAATCTACAACATACTGAACTATGTTTACATCAATGAAAACATTAATGACAACACCACCAAACTTGCTCATACTTGCAACAATCTCCCCCTTTGTCATTGATGGCAACACATGATGTGAAAAACCATCAAAGACAACTCTCTTCCTCTTCATGACTCTCTCTCCTTCTTTCTTCTACTATTTTTCACATGACTTTCTCTCCCCCTTTGACATCAATGGAAAAGATCAAAAGCTCTGATCACTGCCCCTTAGGAGTGCACCCATTCAACTCATACTACAACAATGAAAACTTTCTACTCACCCTATGGAGTAGACCCATTCATTAGCCTAGATAAATGAAGAATCTATGAATCCACTGGACTGATGCACCTCCATGTGCACCTAGTTTAGAGGTCCAATGACCCCCAACCTCTCCCTAAGATACTAAAAAGTATCCTTTGGAAGATCCTTAGTGAATATATCTATAATCTATTCCTTTGTTAACACATACCCCATCCTGAAAGATTACATAGCAATGGTATGCTCTGAAAAGTTGTGAGAGATGTTAGTGGCAACATTCGTAATCAGGCGGATGAGAAAAAATGTTCTCTACGTCGTCGCTCTCTGTGTGCCGAGCTAGGGCAATCGCGCCCTAGCTCGTTCTTGTCTTGTCTGGGTTGCGTTTGGGTGGGTGGGCGGTTGTCTGTGCACAGGGGGGTCTGCTGGTCTCGGTGTTTGGCAGTTTGCATTTTGAGGGCGCTCGGTGGTTGGGTCTCTTCATCTGCTCGCAGCCGACCTTTGTTCTCTGCGGCGTTTGGTGGCAGTGTCTTGGTGCGTGGGTTGCTTGCTATGGCGTGTGGGCTTAGAGTGCTCGGTGGGGTGTGGTGTGGTGTGGCAGAAGGCGGGGTTTGGTGTGTGATAAGGTGTGTGGGTGGTGAGGTGGTGAGGTGGGTTTGCGGGTTGGGTGCTTCGGCTAGTGGACCTGTGCTCCCTCCTCTGAGGAGGTGTGGTGTTACCCCTTTGGGTCTTTCGTGGGCTTGTATGAGAGTTTAAGGCTTCTCCTCTATGCAGCAAGGGGAATCTTCTAGGGTTTTCCCCAAAATGGATTTCTACTCAGCGGTGGGTTTGAAACCATCTCTTCAGGGCTCGAAGGTTTTCGATAATAATCTATTTTCGGTGGAGCCTGAAAAAACTATGTTAGGATCGGCAGGAGGGCTTAGAATTCCGAAGATTAATGGATGCCTTGAACGGTGTGCAGAGAGGCCGAATGTAGTCATTCCGATGGACATGTTGGCAGAGGATATCGATTATTTCTCAAGGCATTCTCTTTATTGCAAATTCTTGGGTTTGAAGATTTCGTTGCAATTCTTGGATTCGTGGGCTCAAAGGACTTGGCTGCCTGAGGGGGAGATGGAGATCTGCCTCTTGGAAAATAATTATTTCATGGTCACTTTCGACTGCATGGCGGATCGGAATAGGGTTTTTGAAGGGGGCCCGTATTTTTACAACCAGGTGGGCTTGTTCATTAAGCCATGGCATGCTGGTTTTAATCCGGCGGAGGAACTTCAGAATCAGGTTCCAGTTTGGGTTCGTCTTCCAAGGCTCCCTGTGGAATGTTGGTGCGAGGATGTGTTGCACTTATTAGCTTCGAAGCTAGGAAAACCTATGGGCTCGTCACAACATACACAATTCAAAAATGTAATGACTTTTGCTCGATTTTGTGTAGAAATTGACTTAAGTAAGCCATTGCCAGACTCTTGGAAGTAAGTGCAGGAGATTATTCATGGGTGCAGCAGCTTGACTATGAAACATTACCTTTTCGTTGTCGTTTCTGTCATGAGTATGGTCACCTCCGGCATAGGTGTCCAAAGGCCAAGCCTTTGGAGGCTCAATCTCCTCTACCTTCAAATAACACACCCAGAGTGGATAAGGGCAAGGATACCTTTCAGGGTTTTGGTGGTAGGGAAGATGGTTTTACTTCTGTTAGAGGCCAAAATAGAAATAAAGGTCATAAAAGGACTTTGAAGGATAGGCAGGAGGAGGATACCTTCAATAGATTCGAGGTGTTGGAAGAACTTAGTCAACAGGAGGTGAACCCAGGATTTTTTGATCTTGATCATGGGACTTTGGATATAGATCAGCATGGCCCTTCGGTGGAGGAAATTATTACTTCCCAACAGGAGGGGGTTGCGAGAGTGCAATGCATAGAGGAGGTCAGGAATGATCTTGGACAGGAAAAGCTCAATTCAGAGGTGCTTATGGTTCCGCCTGGTGATGGGCCTTCAGACATAGGGACATTTCGGCAGTTGGGGGTCCAGGATGCATCGGGTGGTAGTGCTGAGGCAGGGCAAGCTAGTGCGGATAAGACTCACCTCGGATAGAAGGAAAATTCGGAGGCAGGGAAGAAGAATTTGAAGTTGTCCTCTTCGTTGGGTATTTTGCAAAAAGATCTTAAAAAAGGGGGGTCAGAAAAAACCTCCAAGTTGGGTAGGAAGAAGGATGTGGAAAAGATTAAGATGATTGGGGAGACTTTGGTGGAGTCAGGGTCAGTCAAGACTCTTGATTCGCATTTTTCTTCTCCCTTGAAATGATTGTTCTTTCTTGGAATGTACGGGGCTTGAACAGTGGCCCTAGACAAAAAGTTGTTCAGGATTTGATTAGGCTTCATGTGCCTGATGTTCTTTTTCTTCAGGAGACTAAGCTCTCTGTGGAAGGTATGATGGACTTAGCTCCTAAGTTATGGAGGAATGGTGATTGCCAATGCACTGGGGCTCAAGGGGCTTCTGGTGGGGTGGCGTGCTTTTGGAATCCGCAAAAGATTTTCCCCCAATGGTGGGGGTCTTTTAAATCCTCCCTTTCCATGGTGGCTTCTTGTTTTGTTTCTGGGGAAACTGTTCTCCTCTCCAATGTGTATGCGCCAGTGGAGTTGTAGGGTAAGCACATCTTGTGGTCCAACATTCATTTGGTTCGTAGCCTTTTCCCTTACCATCCATGGATTATTGGAGGTGATTTTAATGCTATCACGGAGCTTGCAGAGAAGAGGGGTGGCACCACTAGGCTAGAGTCTTCGGCGTTGCTGCTCCAGGACAATATTTCTGCTCTGCGTCTTGTGGATATCAAGCTGGGTAATGGTCTATTTACATGGAATAATAGGAGAATGGGAGATGCCTCTATTTCAGAGAGACTTGATAGATTCTTGGTGTCTAGTTTTTGGTTGGGGGACAGGTGGAAGATTTGTTCTGAAATTTTGGATGGTCGAGGTTCTGATCATTGGCCAATCAAACTGGTGGCTGAAATGCCTCAGTGGTGTGCTAGATAGACCTTTAAGTTTCAACTCATGTGGCTCAGGGATGAATCTCTCCATGATTTGCTCCCTGGCTGGTGGGATCTGGGGAAGCCAGCTTATGGCACTGCTATGTACACTTTCTCAAAGCGGCTCCAGTATGTTAAGTATAGGTTGAAGAGTTGGAATAGGCAGCACTTTGGCAATTTGTTTAAAGAAAAATAGAAAGCTCAGGAGCATCTTGATCTAATTACCAGACAGATTTGTGATCAAGGCCTCTCAGAAGATTTGAGTTTGTTAGAGGTTGCTGCAATTAAAGAGGTTGAGGAATGGGAGTTAAGAGAAGAAATTTTTTGGAAACAGAAGTCCCGTATTGAATGGCTTCAGGCTGGTGATAGGAACACTTCTTTCTTCCATAACTCTGTTAAGGATCGGAGGCAAGGTAATGCTGTTTCTTCCCTCTTGCTGCTTGATGGGGAAATTTTGTCCTCTTCCGCTTCTATATCTGCTGAATGCATTTGGTATTTTTCTGCCTTATTCTCTGAGGATTCGCCTCCTGCAGAGGAGGATGAAGCAAATATTTTAGGCTGTATCCCACAGTTGGTGTCTAATGAAATGAATGAATCACTGCTCTCTCCTATTTCCTTGTCGAAGCTTGAGAATGTTGTGTTCCAGATGAAGAAAGGAAAAGCCCCTGGGCTTGATGGATTTCCTGTCGAGTTTTTTCAAGAGTTCTGGGAAGTGGTTAAATTGGACCTCTTAGAGGTTGTTCAAGAATCCTTTATGCATAAGCAAATGTTGAAGTCTCTGAATGCTACCTTTTTAGCTCTTATCCCCAAGAGGGGGAGGGAAAATTCTCTATATCTTTTTAGTCCTATCGCACTCTGTAATGTGGTGTATAAAATTATTACTAAGTTGATTGCGGAAAGGTTGAAACCTTGGCTTGGTGGGTTAATCTCTGAGGAGCAGGGAGGCTTTGTTGCTGGCAGGCAGATCATGGATGGGGTTGTTATTGTGGCTGAGACCATCCATTCTATGGAATCCTCAAAGGAAAAGTCGATGTTTATCAAGTTGGACATGGCTAAAGCGTATGATCGTGTTAAGTGGAGTTTTCTCTTCAAAATTCTTGGAGCTTTTGGTTTTGCTGAGGGTTGGATTAATTGGGTAAGGAGTTGTGTCACTTCCTCTTCCTTTTCGGTGCTTATTAATGGTGATCCTACTTGTCTGTTTGGTGCTTCTAGAGGCCTCAGGCAAGGTGATCCCTTGTCCCCCTACTTATTCATCCTTCTTGCGGAGGGCCTGGGTAGGCTCATCCGTACTCAAGTTGCTAGTGGCTTGCTTCAGGGCTGGATTTGGGGAAATGACATTCCCCCTCAGTCTCATCTTCAGTTCGTTGACGATACTGCCTTGATGGGTAGGGCTAAGGTTGAGGAGGCTCTCCACTGGCGCAGTGTGTTGGACAGTTACTTGGCGGCTTCTGGGCAGTGCATTAATGAGGGGAAGTCCTTCATTTATTTCTTCCATACTCCTAAGGTTATTCAAAGGAGAATTGCTGGTATTCTTCGCTTTCAGATTGGCTCGCTTCCTTTCTCCTACCTAGGTATCCCGCTTGCCATTCGTTCTCTCCCCAAAAGGTTTTGGCAAGAGACTCTTGACAAGTTTCGAAGATTGGTCAGTCATTGGACTTGTAGGTGGCTTTCTTCAGCAGGTAGAATGACTCTTCTAAAATCGGTGGTCCAGGCTCTTCCTCTTTACAGATGCTTTGTTCTTTCTGCTCCTTCAAGTTTTGTTAAAGATTTTGAGAAATTGTCTCGTCAGTTTCTATGGGCTAGCAATCTTCTCCATAGAAAATGGAATTTGGTGAGGTGGGATGTTGTCTGTAGGCCAAAGCAGGAGGGGGGTCTTGGTCTACGACGATCGGATTTGAATGGGCAGGCCTTGGCTGCTAAGTTGTATTGGCGCTGGTGCTCACAACAACACTTGTTGTGGGCTAAGATCCTGACCTTCAAATATTTGGGAGCAGTGGAAAGTAGGGAGGTGGTTAGATTCAGCATGGAGGGTAAAGGTTCCATGATCTGGAGTACCCTTAAACGGGGTGCCAAGCTGGTTAAGCAGGGTCTTTTTTGGATTTGCAATGGGGGTCAGGATGCTCTCTTTTGGCATGACTCCTGGGATGGGCATCCACCCATTGTGTCTTCTCATCCCCACCTGCATGATTTGTGCCAAGTTTTTGAGGCGGCGGGTTGGTGCCATGTGGCTGACTTCAAATCGCAAAATTATTTGGGTCAGATTTCGGTGGCCAAATGGAAGGACCCCTTGGATTGGCCTCATGGGGGTGTGGAGAAGGACCGTCAGGAGCTAGCTAAGCTCTTATCTGGTCGTGTCTGCAACTCTCTCCAGGGAAGTGATGTGCTTGCTTGGGGTCCTGATGGGAAAGGAAAATTTTTGGTGGCCTCGGGTTATCAGGTTTTGGATAAACAAGTTTTTGGGAGCTCCCAGGTTACTTGGTGGAAGCATGTTTGGAATAAGTTTGCTTGGCCTAAGTGTAATTTTTTCTCTTGGCTAGTGGTCCAAGGTAAGTGTCTTACTTGGGACAATCTTTGGAAACGTGGATTCCAGGGCCCTTCCAGGTGTTTTCTATGTGGTCAGCATGAAGAATGCTTACCGCATCTCTTTTTTCAGTGTTCTTTTGTCAAGACTATCTGGCATTACTGGTGGAATCTTTGGAGATTACCGTGTTGCCATGTCTCTTCTTTGGAGGACTTTTGGTTGAGACAAGGCTCTTCTCCTGCCAGA
>VDFB02374412.1:0-101848 GCA_007258455.2 Sequoia sempervirens | reverse complement strand
TTTATCTTGTGACTAAGGTACTTGATGTCAGGTTCTGTCATACTGGTAGCCGGTTCACTTGTGGAAGAGACTACATGTTCAATGGCATTTAGATAGCAGGTGATCTCATAGTCATTGTGAAATGTCAAGAGTTGAGGCTCTTGGTACCGTTGAGACCAATCAATAAGGTTGGGGTGAACAAGGGGTAGGTTAATGACCGGTTCAAGATTAAGGATATAGGTGGTGTCATCTCTGGTGACTGTAGAATTGGAATCTGTCAAGTTTCCCTCTAAAGTGTCTAAATCATAATTTATCCTAGCAAGCGAAGAATCGTCTACTAATGCGACATGTGGGTTCCAATCTTCTAATCTAACACATGACTCGTCAGTTACATCAGGTTGAGAACTATAAGCATGGACAACATCCATATCCAAGTCAACTGTTGCATCTGAGAGTGAATCCCATTCAAACTCATGAGAGTCTATTTCTGAATTATTGTTGGAGCCTCGTGATGTAGAAGCCTCAAGATTTGGAAGAGGCTCCTCTCCTCTAGCAATTTGCTCAATCACAAAATTATCTGAAATATCACCATCCATTGCAGCTCGGATGGAGACACTATCCATAGTCAATTTTGCATTCATACAGTCACTATCTATTGCAAATGAGATAGGAGGACTATCAATTATTAAATCTCTTGAATCTTCCCAAAGGAGATTTGTTGAAGGTATCCAATCATCTGTTATGTCTTGTTGATTGGTCAAATTTGGTACATGTTCTGTGTCATCTTTACTTCATCCCTACTTTTAATGCAATGGGGATGTTGCATTTTATTGTTGTTCATAAAGCCTAGGCCAACCTGGCCAGATCAGAAGATCATGATTGAGCGGTTCGCTCTAGCATCTAACCTGTGGACTAAGAGGGCCATATCCCGATAACCCACTGACAGCATATATCCTCTCCCTATAGTATCTTTGAGTAGGAGAGGGGAGAAATTTTCATTGTGCTGGTATTCTCTTTGTATATCCGCTAACTAACAGCTACTCTCTTTTCATCTTAGTATTGGTAATTTAGGATTCAACAAACTTGTCAACATTGTCACGCTTTAACATTTACGGTTTCATCTCCTCGTGAAGGCTTTCTCCATGTCCCTGTGGTTGCATCTTGCAGCATCGGGTTGATACCCCCTCACGCCAAGGTCTACTGGACTTAAATTTGTTTCTGCTAATACCGCTAAAAGTTGTTTCATAATCCCTCTCATTTTAAGGACATGAACATTAGCTGAGATTGAGTTAATTGATAAGGTGTTATCCCCTGGTATGCAAATTTTTGTTCCATTGTAGGGGAACTTAACACACTGGTGGTAGGTAGACGGCACTGCCTGCATATCATTAGAATCCATGGTCTACTCCAAGAAATGTTAATAGCGCAGGTCCAAAGATCAACAATTTGAAACAAGATATCTTTTCAACCTGGGCCAATCCCCGACAGAAGGATGCTCTAATCCTCTAGGGAACTTCGCTCGGCCATCATAGGCCTTTTTATGGTGATCTTATTTCTAGTGTCGATCACTTGCTCTGAATAGCCCAAAGGTTTTAACAAATTCAAAGTACAAATATTTAACCCAGCACCCCCATCAATCAACACGCGCCTGACACGGGTTTTATGAATCATGACTTCAATGTGAAGGGCTAGATTGTGTGGATGGCTTAGGGATTTGTCATCATCTTCAGAGAAAGAAAGGTAATGTGGGCTAGTAATGTGATTCACCATGCCTTGGAATTGGTCTATATCAATGTTGTTGGGGACAGTTGATGTGCGCAAAGCGTCCTCAAGGATCTGCTTATGCCTAGGGGACAACTCTAGAAGCTCTAAGATTGAGATATGTGCTAGAGTTTTCTGTAACTGATCTACAAGATTGTAGTTTGGTTTGAGAGCAGTGGCGGACTTTATAGTGACATTCTTGGATGCCACTTGCTTGGATTTATTGGATGGACCTGAACTAGGCCCTCTGAGAATAATAGGGGCTTGACTCCTGGTAACAGCATTAAGGGCTTGGGAAGATAACCTAGAATGAGGACCTCTCAGCGCCACAACAGGTTGGTTGTCAAAAATAGGGTGAGAGTCATAACCATGCGGGTCTTTACTCCTTATCATATTAACACTTGGCTCCACAACTTCAAGCATGTTTATCACATTTTCTGCCGCTGTATAGGTGTAGTTGATTGCAGCTTTGCCATTCTGTGATTTAGAGGTTTCCCTCTTGTCGTAATTAGGCAAAGGTTCCTTAAAAGCCTTATGATCAGCATTGGTATTTAGGCCATCAACTTGAAGCTTTCCACTTTCTATAAAATCTTGGACGATATGTTTGAAGCCTAAATGGGCTAACAACAGTATGGCCGTGGCCATTATGAAATTTACAGAATGCCTTGTCATCCCACCAATGTGGCTTAGGATCTGGAATGTGAAATTTTGCAGGATCCTGAGGATGTGCCAAGTTGTTAGCAATGAGAGTTTTGAGAATATCCTCATATGTGTCACCCAATTTGGTAAATTGCCGCTTCTGGTTTTTGGGCCTTTCCTGATATCTTGGTTTACTTTCTTGTTGTGGAGGTGCATTAAGCTTCATTGCTTGTACAACCTTAGTCAAATTAAGAACACTTTGATCTCTTGATTGGGAAGAATCCACAACTCCATCATTGACAATTTGTTTGTTTTTGTTCCAATTGTTGTTCTTCCCTTTATCCCTATTGTTGTGTTGACCATTGTTGGTATTATTGTTATGTCTGGCCAAAATGCCTTGTTCTTTTAGAACATCCTCAATGCGGCATGCAGTTTCAATCATGGTATCAAAGGAAGTGAAGACTATCTTTTTGATCTCATGTCTCATTTCAGGCACCAAATTACTAACAAGTATGTCAATCTTTTCATCCTCATGGATCGTCCTAGGATACCGAGAGCATTGTCCCCTCCACCTTTGCAAGAAGGTAACAAAGGGTTCCCCCGATTTGTTTCAAGTTGCATAGGTCCAACATATAGTGCAATGTGTCTTGGATGTATTATATGCTATGTTGAACGACCTATGAACAAGTTCTCTAAAAGTCTTGACAGAGGAGTGATATTGGTAAAACCATTCCATTGCTTGTCCTTTTTAAGACTTTGAACAACCTCATCAAATAGGATTCATCCTGATGGAATTCAAAGCTCATAGTATAGAACTGACGCACATGGTCGTGTGGATCACCACTGCCATCATATTTATCGTATTGTGGGAATTCCACCCTCTTTGGAAAATCTTTCATACTCACACTCTTGTCCAATGGATTAGGACAAATTGAGTCTAGTGAGAATGAGCTCTTAGGCTGTCATTTTCTCCATCATTTGCTTCATTCAAGCGGATTTCTTCCCTCTTGAGAGGGATTTTGCTTTTGTATTTCTGCTGTCCGCCATCAAAATTATAAGGACTCTTCGCACCCCTTGTTGATTAGACTTTCCAAGAACTTATCTTTGTTTTCCTCCAAATACCTCTCCACATACCGTTGGAAGATAGGCTCTTGTTGTATTCGCATGAAGTCTTGAGTATCAAAGTCATAATGTGAGCTACCACCTCCATGTTGGGAGTGTGGTCTTGAATTTCTGGGAGGAGTTTTCCTCCTATAGTGAGCATACTGAGAGGCCCTTCTTCCTCTAGGACTAGGAGATCTAGAAGGAGTGCTTGACCGCCTTCTACTTCTTGGTGTTCTGGAAGGGGTGGAGGGAGGAGAATTATGTCCACTGTTAGCACCCCTTGTATTGTATTGTTTGTTTAATTGGTGGGCTAACTGCCTATCTTGCTCCTCTTGAGCGAGTTTCCTTTGTACTTCCAATAAAGCTTGGCTCTCTTCCTCAAGTTGTCTAAACTTTTCTTGCTTTGCAGCTTGTTCATCTAGAAAGGCTTTTTTTTTGCGTTCAATTCTTCTAAGCCTATCACTTGTGAACCTTGAGGTATGTTGAAGTGGTGAGCTTGGTCTAGACTATTTGAACAAGTCATTGGTATACGTTGTATTGACATGAGCATCGCGAGGTTCATTGTCTTGGCCTTTGTGTTGTGACCATTGTTCTTGGTGAGCTCATCTCTTATACCTTTCATCCCGTTGATGGGCATCCAAATATCTTGTATTAATGAGGGGTGAACCAGGTTGATCATCATGAGAAGAATTTCCAAATATCATGTTGTTTCTGTGTTGTTCATAGATATCATCAAGATTTTGATCCATGGCTTCCCTCTCCTCACCGAAAGTGACAGATAACTCATATCCATACCCGAAGCGGAAGGTCGAGGGGTACTCAAGTCACTAAAATACTCTTTGGGTCAAAAATAGGTTTCGCATCAATTCCCAGGTGATCGGGTCAAATATTGGTTCTTTTCTTCCTTTCTCTTTGGACGAAGTCCGAATCGCAGTTGGTTAAAGACTATCCAGGTCGCCTTTGGCTCACTTGATATCTTGTTGTGACTGATATGAAAGGGAGAGTTCAAGTAAACAGACAATTCTAAGAAACGTCAATACCAGACTAGGATAGTAAAAGTTTTCTCTTGTCCGAGAGAGATGGTGAAATAGAACTGTTGCAAATAGGTGCAAACCAACACTGCCACAGAGGTGCTCAATTCTTGGGTGAATACCCTAGCACATATGGATCAGGAGGATGACTTACACAAAGTGTAATGAGTTTGAATTGTATGAAAATGGGTGGACAAGGAGACTACTAACACTCTCCAAGTGTGTTATCAAAGAGTCTAAAAAATTATCTATTTGACAGGAACAATTCCTAATTTGCCAATCTTAAGCAAAATCGCTTATGAGATCAAGGATCACTAATTCAAAAGGTCGACACATAAACCCTAAATACAGAACAGGTCTCTAAAACTGGGACAAGTCACTTAATCGAAGAACTCAGTATTTCAGTTTGTTGTTTGTTTGCAAAGATTAAGCAAGTATATCCACAGATTTTGATCAAGCACATAGGTTTCAATCAGACAAGTTGTGATACAAAAAGTAGTCAATAACAGATCTATCAAGGACAAAGCAACTTGATAGTATCGGGGGAGTCTTGTTTGAAGATGTTTTGACAATGTTTAAGACTCAAAAACAAACACATAGCTATCCCTACCAAAGAAAATGGTGAGAAGTCAAAAACCTTTGCCCCATTGCTTAGCAAGATACGCGTACCTCACACCGTCAAATTTCTAGAGGGCTACTCGCTGTTTTGGTGTTTCCATGACTCAACAAAGCACGCTCAAAGGTTACCTTGTAGCAGGCTGGCACGCAGAACCGCCTCCAAACGTCCAGGTGTATGCCTATGATGGGAATATGTGTATGATCAACATACGGAGAGATTCTTCCCCCTCCTTGCGCAAAGATTATGACTCCTTTCGGAGGTGAACCGGGTAGGCAACTAACTAAGAGGTTTTTACTTGGCTTCCGCTCACAATAACCTTCGGTGCCTCTGATACAGAGCTTGGGCCTCGCAGCCACACCAACACCTGAAAATCACACACCCCCGCAAGCAGGGCTCGGAACGGCGCCGCTCAGTGCAATAAACAGAGCTTTTCCATGATGATCGTCCAAGTCATGGAAAATAAGTTACTATGGTCTTGGAGTCTTTAGACTCAACAAGACGTTCTTTATTATAGTGAGGTGGAATCACCGGCGATAGGTGTGTACTCACTTGGGTCGTTCCCGGAGGTTCAACTTCCGGCAGACCCTCTAAAGGTGACACTGGACATGGCTCGGATTCGGGTTTCTGATTTTCTGATTCTCCCAAAAGGAGAAGAGCATACTTCTCTAGCCCGTCTCTTTACCCAAACATGCTAAACAACCTTAATCACCGAGCTAGTTTCACTTCACCAAATCCACACGCTTTTGGGTTTCTGATTCTCTCAATGAGAGAAGAGCATAATCCCCTGACGAGCGAAAGTGCTAAAGCTTCACTACCTTGCTCCGCTCCCTAAGAGTTCGTCATATTAGTAAGATCATAAGGAGCCTGGATTTGTCCATGGTCATCACCTCCATGTAACAAAGAGCCAAATTCCCTACTCACTATCGAAACTCCTAAGAATTTTAACGAAGCCCTAATTAGATTATGTGAATTGAAAAACAAGAAAACAAACACAATTTTTTTTTTTTTTAAATAAAATCTTTGACAAGCGTAAGTGTTTGTTTTCAAGTCTTTGTCATGCGTCCTGCAATCAAACCGTTAGTGTGTTTCAAGTTCTCTGACTGGCGTCCTGCAGAAACTGTTATGCTGTGAAAAAAGAATTGAGAAGAACCAGGATTAAAAAGTCTAATTTAATCTAGTCAAAATTAAATCTAAGAAGAATTAGTTAACAAAACTAAAATTAAACTAAATTAATCTAATACTAAACTAAAAATATAAAACAAAACTAATCTAAATTAATAAAATTAAAAAATCTAATCTAAATTAAAAAAATCTAATCTAAATTAATAATTCTAATTTAAATTAATAAAGTTAAAAAATCTAAAGTAAAAAAAATCTAATTTGAATTAACAAAGTTAAAGAATCTACTTTAAATTAACAAAGTTTAAAAAAATCTAATTTGAATTTTAGAAACTAAAAAACAAATCTAATTTAAAAATCTAAATTAAAAACTAAACCAAACTAACTAAAAACTAAACTAAATTAAGATTAAAAACTAAATTAAAATTAAAAACTAAAAATTAAAAACTAAATTAAAAACATGCATAAAAATCTTCAAATTTGATTTCTGAAAAATCTGTTTATAATGAGTAGATAAAAACAGAAACCCAGAAATTTTTTGAAGCAAAAAATAAAACCCAGAAATCGTTTTTTAATCCAGCAAGTAGAAGATAAAAAAATAATTTTTTTAAATCTTTAGCCAGCTGAAAAAAATGACGCGCGACGGTTTTTGTGCAGCTATTTTCTTCAGATCTGTGAAAGAAATCAAAAAACTGAAAGATACCCAGATCGGATTTTGACCCTGGCTACAAAACCCAGAAATCGTTTTTCCTGCAACTGAGTGGAAGCTGGATTAATGAATCAAAACTAAAAACGAAATTAAAAACTACACTAAAAAACTAAAAATTAAAAACTAAATTAAAAACTAAAAACTAAATTAAAAACTGAATTAAAAACTAAATTAAAAACTGAATTAAAACTGAATTAAAAACTAAATTAAAACTTAAATTTAAAAACTAAATTAAAAACTACAAATTCAAACCAAAATTAAATTAAAACTAAAAATTAGTTAACTTACCAAAATGTGTTAACTCCAAAATATGTTATATCATAACTTCGACGCAGCGAGATACTCACACGTTCTGCAAATCAATCGTTCTCATCCGGTACAGCCAGAGATTGATGTTGCGTCCTCGTGATTAACCCCGCTACTCCCCCGCAGAAATACACCCTGAATCCAGAGATTCAGCATGCAGGTTAAAATAACGCCAATCTCCATGAATCCTGTTCTTGCAATGCAACAACGAAAACTAATCTAAATGACTGTAAAATGTAATAAACCAAACTAATTTATTGAAATGAAACTTAATCTACATGCAATGCCATAAATGAATTATTTTGCAGATTAATTTACTATGAAGATTAAGCTAAAATGCAATATTAAACTATATGCTTCTAAAAAATAAGACGCTTTATATAATCAAAACTAATCGCATCCCAAAACGATAAAATTCAAATTCTAAAAGCGATAAGTCTCATTTAAAATCGCGATTCTTTCTTTCTTTTTTGAAACGGTAACGGTATGCTCATTTTATAAGCAGTTATAATCACGCAAATTCGTAAACAATGGGATAAATAGAAAAATGTAAACAAATCTTCGACGTAATTCTTTTTAAATTTTTATTATTTCCCTTTTAACCGATTTGTTCTTTTTTCATCACGTATGATATTCTCGGTAGATATTTCCCCATTTATTTTATTTAATTTAAGATGATAATATCTCTTTTAATAAAATAAAATAAGATATGTATTCTTAAATTTATTATTAATAAAATAAAATAAAATTATTTAATTAAAATGATTTAATTAAATAGCATCATTTTATTTAAGAATATTAACTTCAATTAAATAACATTATTTTATTTATTAAAAGCGGATTTATTTCTTTTGATTAAATAAAATTAACGAAGATTCAAACCTTTAGGGAAAAATTCGAAACATTTGAAATAGTTATGAATTGATTAAGAAATTTGATTTGAAAATGCGACAATCATTGATTCAGAAAGTTGATGTTGACAAATTAAATAAATGGGGCCCAAAGTCTAGGTGACCATTTTAGGTTGCATACAGTGTGTTTCCTTGAGAAAGTGATGAGGGATCAAAGATTCCCCCTTGTCCAAATAGTCCCCCTTGTCCTTGTGAAGTCATGGGGAGAGAGACTTGTGTGTCAAGGGAATATGTTGGTGATGTGGCGAAAGTGGATGGATTGTTGGTGTCATGAAAGATGAGTGGAACGTATGGATGTTTTGGGTTTTGAGGAATGGTATTTGGTTGACCCAATATGGTATTTGTGTGTAAGTCTTGGTTATTTACAAGGGATGTGTTTGAAGAGCATGAAGCAATGAACTCCCCTTGGTAACCATGGGTTGACTTGGAGCATGAGATGAGGTCAGTTGTGGGATGGGTTGGATGATGTTTTGGAATGAAGATGTGATTGATACCGGTGGCATAGTCCCAAGAGTTTTTTCCACAATAATGCTCACATCATAATCAAAAGGGAGTTTATCCCCTTCCTTTGCTAATTCTAACATGTATTGTGAAGGATTAAGTCTCATCATTGTGTTGACAATTTTGTGATTTTAAAGACTTTGGACCATTTCCATGATTTCATCTTGAGTCATTCCTAGGACATTGTTGGTAATATCCTCCACTTGACAACCTCCCTCTTGAATATCTTGTGGTAGTTGAGGAAGGTTGAGTGGGGGATTGCTAGATTCGATGGGGTTGATTTCAGGTGCAGTTTGACTCAATTCACTTGAAGTGGAAGTTTCTTTGTTTGTTTCATGTTCTTGTGTTGAGATCTAGTTTAGACCATAAAATAAGGATCAACTTTCAGGAATATGGGAGGTAAACCTCTAACTTCTTAGGTTGGTCTAAACTTTAGGTAAAAAAAATAAAATATAAGATGTTAACCTTATCAAAGGATGGTGATGAGATAATGAAAGATGGATGTTGCGAATGATTGAACTCTTAAGAACCTTGGAGGGATACTAGAATTTTGGACTTTTGGATTTTTTTGATTTTGGATTTGATTTGGATTTGATAATGAACTCATAAACTCCAAGAGGTTAGATGTTGTCTTGGAATAAATTTTTCCACATGGTGATAATTTAACTAAGTGTATGAAGAAGGATTCATCTACACACACTTAGTCAAACAAGATTTTGATTTTGATTTAGAAGGATTTTTCAAAATCCTAGCATGAAGGATTTTTTTCCAAGATTCTAAGAGTTGTTTGTGAGATGGTATTTTATTGATGTTTGGGGGTGGATGAAAGTGTTGATTTTGATCCTAAGTGAACTTAGAGATACTTTTGTTTACAAGACCTAGGTATTGAAGAACATGCTATACCTCATATGTGAGAAACTCAAAGCGTTGAAAAAGACTTGGATTTTGACAATAATAGAACAAATACGAATTGGGATTGTCTTTTGAATCACATTTGTAAAAGTTATAGATCAATCTTTCTCTAACTTCGCAAAGCATAGACTGACATTTCTTGAAATTTCTTGGACTAAGAAATTTGTGATGATTGATGGACTTTGGTTTTGGGACTTTGATCTTGCGGGAAATCATTTGAGACAACACATGTGTGGGATTCAATTTGTCTTTTATCTTTTCTTAATGGACTCTTTTTACCACAAACACTTTCTTGCTTTAGCTTTCAAACTAAATGTCTATGACTTAATTTCTTTTCATCCCACAAGGTCCATTATGTGGAAATCAAGAGAATCAAGACAATAGTTCCCTAATGTTGACTTTAGAGAGAGCAAATTGAGATATAGGCCCAAATATTTAAAAGCCTCTAAGGATTAATCCCTAGGGACAAGTAGTAATACTTGGAGTTTTCAAATGTATTTGCCTCTTCTAAAGGGTTTAAAATTTTATGACCTTGTTAAATGTTTGTTTTCAATATTTTGGATCCAAGCAATGTGTTTAACTGACTCAAAAGATTGTACAATCTTAGGATGGAAAAGAAAATATTTGTTGAATTCCCACTTGGATTTCTCCAGCTGTGCTTATTCAAAGTGGATGATTAGAAGCTTTACCACACTAGCTCCCCTCCATGAAACTCACTTATATGGGTCATCCAAGCTTCAGTTCTCATGAATCTCTCATGACAAACTTTTCATCTCTACAAAGAACCGCAAATATGTGGGACGGCTCCGGAGGTCCAACCTCTTGACGCCAACAAATTTTGGGATTTTTGGCTACTACACGGGTTCATAATATGGGCATCTGGTTCAAAGGAAACAATGATAAAATCCCTCAAGAGGTCTCCCAACCCTTAGAACAAGGGCTTTACGCATCATAAAGATATTGGGGGAGACCTATCATGCAACACTTAGTTGATTGCAAACTTTCCTTGCAACCACAAATTTGTATAGCGGTTCGAAGGAGCCTGGCTTATGCTCGTTACCGCTTGGGTCATTCCATTGGGGTGAGTACTTTTTCCCACCAAGGTAGACCCTCTAAAGGTAAACAAAGCGAGTAAGTACATCAGTGGTTTGATCAATCTTTTTTTGCGTGAACAAAGAGAGAACACGTGCAATCTCTTTTCTCACACTAGCAAGATTTGTTCAATTTTTAAAACCCAAATTTGAAATGTGGAGGAAATATTTTAGACAACCTAATATCACTAAAATGCTATTGATTCTCAAGATCGCCGTGAAGCGCAAGAGAAGTGCATACACATTTGAATTACAAAAGTTTGTAAAGAAGATCACAAAATAGAACAAGCATGAATTCTTTTTAGTCCTCAAAAGCAATAAATGGATTCTTTTTATAGCACCGAATTTGAGTGTGAAAGTTGTTTGTTCAATTTTAATCCAAATTGAAATGCTAGCAAGTATCTAAGATTCAATTTTAACCAACTTGACAAATCTTGAGTTGTGGGTTAATTTTAAATCCAAATTGAATCTAGTTGGTCCTAGGAATTGAAATGCAACAATTAAAGCCCAATTTGTCACAAAGAGCATTAAAATATGCTTTTAAGACTTCAAACTCTGCCCCTCCCCTGCTTTATGCAAATGCGAAACTGAAAGAGAAATGTGGTGCTTTGTCAGTGACATATACGGCATTGAAATACAGATGCAACGCTATGGTGAAATCGAATGAGGTGCTCTATGGAAACTGAGAGTGTGAATCTAGCACAATAGAAAATGTGATGCTCTACGGTCATAAAATTAGATAGAAGACAAAGGATGCGAATGTGGCGATGTATCAAAGGCGACGTGAAAATGGTGTGCATATGTGGTGCAACGTGAATATTGTAGCGATATATGTCAAAAGCGGGGCCCTATGTTGTCACATTTGCAGAAAGGCGGTGTCGCTCCCCTGTAGCTGCAAAAAATAGAAAAATTATGTGAAATTGGTCATGTTAGATGGCTCAGCCCTCCTTCTAGTTCCAAAATGTGAGCACAAAACATGCATAGACTAACAAAAGATCAACAAAACAATGTCAAACATGTTAGTAACACAAATCTAATGCTCCCTATGAGATTCTTCAACTAATTTAAGAGAAAACATGAAATAGAAAAGAAATTAACACAATGAAGCATGTAATCTAACTTAAACCAACAAAACCTTCATCCCATAGGGGGAGTGGTGCTCCTTTGATGTGGAAAGAATCCCTTTCCCAATCCCTTGATAAGCTTGATGAGTTTTTGATCATTCAAAGATGAAAAATGGCTATAATCTAGCTATGAAACTTGAAAATGATGGAAAACTAAGAACTGAAATGGCTATAGTGATAATGCATGAAGTTGTGGATCCATATTATGAAAAGGATGCCTCTATTTATAGAAGCCAAGGGTTGAAGAATGGAGGAATTTGGTGAATGTGGGATAAATTGAGAGCCAATGAGAATGTGTCAAGTTTCATAATTCTATTGGATGAGGGTGGAGCACATTTTGGGAAATGTGTGAGTGGAAGAGGATGGAGAAGTAAATGTTGTTGGTTGAGAATTTGAAATTGTTGTAAGAGGAATTGAATGAGATTTGAGAGGATGTAAGAGGATTTGAAAGGTTGTAAAAGAATTTATTGCAAATGTAAGAGGATGTGATAGATTTTTGAAATCCTTTGGAGGGAATTTGAATGAGAGGTGGTTGAGAGGAATATTCCTCAGAATATGCCTTTGAGAGGATAGATAGATGAATAGTAAACAAGTCTAGGTATTAGGTCTAGGTTAGTAAGTAAACAAGTTGGTAAACTCTTGGTATTAATAGCTCATCATCCAATTAATCCCAAAATCATCTGATAACATCATGTCCTAGAATGCATCCTTCCTACAATGGACATCAACATCAAGCATCACCATAGTTTAGTCTTGGCTAGAGGTACGAAGAACATTAGCTTGTTTTTTTACTTGATCTTTTCTTTTGATTTATCTTATTGCACTCATTCCAATGACCTCTTGATGATGTCTAAACAAAACGATTTAGAGAGAAAGGAATGGGGCATTGATCATTATCTTTTTATCTATTGTGCTTGTTGGATGTTCTTGTAATATAACCTTGGTCATGCTTTCTTTGTTTGGTTTGTAGGGAGGATGTTTTGAATATCTTGTTGACCACATGGGAAGGTTTTTCTCCTCTATGTTTTGGTCTGAGATGTTTGAAATATCTGAACTGCATCCTAAATAGGGTTTTGTATGTCAAGTGTGAATAAGGATACTCCTATCTAATTGTCAAGTCAAATTCCATCGCACTAGATACAATGACATCCTGGTTCTTTATACCTTGATGCATCATATCTATGTGTATTATAAAAAATAAGGGAAGTAAGCTCTTTATATCCCCAGTCTTTGATAAGCAATCATCATCATTATCATTGTTGATGATGTTTTCTGTACAGCAACAACTCAGACAGAATATAATATCCTATCTCACTTGAAAGGTAAATCTCTATCAGCAAGCCTCAAGAGATAACCCCAAGGTCTCTAATGTCAAGTCTTGAAAATGCATAAACAACTCAGTGATAAATGTGAAAATGTTGGTAATCACAATGGGACCTTACTACAAGCAAAATACTGAATCTCAATTTATCAGATCTAACAATATGATGATACTGCAATCCTATATTTAACCCAATAATCAAAGAAATAACAAAAGATAAAGGTTTCAAAGAGATTTCTAAACTTAATATTAAACCTAAGATTAACAATGCAAATGACCAATACTCGAAATGGACCAATCCCTCAAAACTGATTTCTACTTGACCCAGATAAATCTGCAATCTTATAGAAACAGTGCAATCTTCCAAGGTGTTAAGATTTTCAAATCATGAACATTCATTCAAACAACCCTATCGCAATTCAAATGAATAAATCCTCACAATTGAACTAAGCATAATGAATATAAAAAGTCCAGGCTAAATTTGCAAAGCAACTAACAATCAGTTGGTTGTGAAAAGTATGGACTAGGGATTGCTGCAACACTTCAAATATCAAAACATAAACATCATTGAATCAAATCTAATCTAAATATTAACCTCCTCAAAGCAATTCTAAAGATAGAATGACAAGAACCATGCAAGATAAGAAAAACACAAGTATGGCACCAAATCACAATGTCATTACTTGCATCAAATTATCCATTGTAGCAACAATTCCAGCTTTTTGTTACAATATTTGCTTGAGAACAACTACTTGCTAACACTTGCTCTACTTAATTTTCTCTAACTAGCTCTCTATTTGTCTATGTCTAAAACTTCTTAACCCTTACAAAAGAGGAAAAAAGCCAAATTTATAGAACCCCCAAAACATGTCGGCCTAGATAGGATTTTACAATAATAATTAGGCACAACAAGTTGGCCAAGAGAAATTCAAAATAAAATAAAATATGCATTAAATGCATGAACTTCATCCAGGTCGGCCTAGGATTTCCAATGCAGCTCAGACCAATGCATGGAAAAATAATAGGGAAGCACAAATCTCGATGTAGCCAATCATTAACTGCCTTCCCCTTTGTCTTTATTCTGATCCAGCATTTCATGAACCTTCAAAAGCACCCTATCCAAGTCAGCCACAGGTGGTAAAGGAAAAACCCTAAGTCGCCTCTCAATTGATGCAATCTCTTCTCTTGACTATTTTACCGACTTATCCCAATCCACCTTATATGTTAGGTATTTGTCAATGACAGCAATGTATGTGGCCGCATCACCCAACTGGTGCTCAAAAATGGAATCATCATTAATTGGGGCATAAACATCATGCCACCACTTCCTCAACTATTCCAAACTCAAATACTTGGGAGCAATCTTCCTTCTCCCTGTCATAATCTCAAAAAAGGCAATGGAGCCATTGTACACACCAGCTAGGGTATCATCAATCTGCCTCCTCTGTTTGTAAATCTTTTTCAGAACCTTCTGCCTATTCTACAATGCTTCAAACCATTCCCAAGGTTCAGCAGCTCTGGAGGAAGGAAGAATTTTATCAGTTACTAGCTTATACCTGGTGTACTCCATGATAGTCTTGGTTTTCTGCAGCAAGAGATATGTATCTTCCTTGTCCTGGGCCAACACCACCTTCAACCAATCAGTAGCATCCTTCCCAGTCAACAAAATCTCCTTGATAGCTTCATTACCTTTGGTTTGCACCCCTTTCAACCAATTTGTAGTGGAAAGATAAGAAGCCTTCATCCTTTCAAGCTCGGTGATTGTTTCCTGAGGTAAAGGCTTTGCAGTAGAAACTGAAGGGTTGATAGATTGCAGGGGCTTCATTAAATCTTCCAAGCATTTCTTGAGATTCTCATTTTCCTTCTTAAGCTCCTGCTTGGTCTTTATTTCCTTCCTCAACCTGCCCAAGATAACCGCACTAGAACCCTGGTAATCTTCAATATCCTGCTCAACAGAAGTGGGCCCTAGATTGAAAGTCTAAAAATTATAATCCTTTCCATCCACATCATCTCTATTTTTATCCAGGGCAGGGGTTGCAATGTGAACAATTATGTTATGAGCCTCATCCCTTTCAATCCTTGAAATCACCCTAGCCTTCTTTTTACCTTTATCTTTTCCAATTTTGGCTAGTAGCTCATCCCAATTGGGTGGAGTATCTTCCACAACAACTTGTTTTCTCCTTATTTCTTTGTCCAACCACTCAGGCACAATGGATTCCAACTGCACCTTACCCTATTTCTCTTCTTGTTGTTCCTTAGGCACTTCTTCACTCAAATTCTATTTCTCAGGAGTTTCATTTGTCTTTCTTTCCCTCTCTTCAGCATGTTCTTCTTCATGTATAGGTGATGGAACCTTCACTCTTTCCTCTTCTACTGGAGGTGATTTAACCTCTTTGGTTCCAATAGGTGACTCCGCATAAGCCACCAAAGGAGACTGCACTACCCTATCAATTTCTGCCTCTGCACTATAAAGATCTCCCTCATGAAATTATTCTCCTTCGGTATCTGGATGTTCCTCAATGTTTTTCGACTCACCTGGTTTGCTTTGAGCTTCATGAGCGGAAGGCACATCATCATGCTGGTCCTCATGAGAAACCACTGGAGGAAGATCCACCTTAGGCACACTATCCTTGGGAGAAGGAGTCCTAGACCTCCTTGTATACACCTTGGCCTTCTCCTCTGAGCTTTCTACATTTACTATGGGCGGGGTAACCTCTTCTTCTCCTACCTTGGAGCTTGCCTTCTCTGAAAATTTTATGATTCTTCTCCTTTTGGGTATAGGATCATCAGCCTCAGGACCTTGCTTCTCCATCTCCTTCTGTTCAGACCTCCTAGTCCTTGTCCTCCTCTTAGCCTTCGGCTTTCTCTATTTTTCTGCTTCTTGGGCTTCCATTTCTTGAACACCTTTTATCTTGATTTTGAAAGGAGAATCCAGCTTACCCTTTCCCTTAGGATCCTGCTCAGTTGACTCTTCAAAAGTGGAGTGAGGGTCCATATCTCCCATAAGCTCATAGGTACATTTCACACCTTCATTTTCCAACCCCCATAGCTTATGCTTTAGCCATATCTTGGTAAATTTGATAACTGGATCCATTAACTGTTTTGATTCTATTTTTTCCTCTTCTAACCAATCCACATCACCAATTGGTCTATCCTTCACAGCTTCATACGCATGATCCTGTATCAGGTTTCCATCATCGTCAAGTTGGTATGGGACTTCCCTCACATTGTATAAATGGACTGATTCAACTGGGAGCCGAGAGAACTTCTTCCTCCTGACCTCAAATTCATCACTGCAATTAGCCCAGTAGTCCTCCAAATCAACCTTATGGCTATACTCTCTACTGGCCTTCTTTTGAGATTCTCCTGTAATCTCAAACCTGGATCTCTTGGAATGGAAAGACAAGCCAAGAGTACTCATTTCTTCTTCTGAAGCCTGGGCAGAACCAATGGAAGGACAAGCCTCTCCAGTACCAATCCTCAAGGGGAAGTCTCCACCAAATCCAGTCCTATGCTTGTCTCTCTTAACAATGGCATCAAAGTCACAGATCTTCCTAGTGACCTCCAACAGTAGAATGTGATCAATAGGGTATCTTGGAAGTCTATAAGGAGCCCTCTGGCAGCCATCAATCCAAATGTAGGAGAAATTTGGGAACTAAATAAACCATGCCCCATATTTCTTGATAAGTTCCTTAGCCCGGTCAGAAATCCTGACATGTTCTACACCCTGAAGTAATCTAGTGATGTGCATGGTGAATGCATCATTCACCCTCCTATAGTTCGAACCTCCCAAGTGTAACTGAGGGTAAACCTCATAGATAATATCCTGTCCAAAGGTGCCCCTTGTACTCAATCCTTTGCAGGGGTGGAATCTTGCAAGTGCATAGACCAAATATGAGGTCATTGTGAAGGTCTTTGTTTGCAACACATTGGACAACTACTCGTGGATTACTCTGCTAATGACTCCTGCCCAATGGTAGTCAGTCTTCTCCCGCTCCATCCTCACAATCACATGGCACATCCAATTCTCAAAGATTCCAGCATTCTTCAATCGAACCACCCTGCTAAGAAGAGTGATAGCATCATAATATTCTTTCTTGAACTTCACCCTGTATAGATGCTTGGGCAACTTGGAATAGTGGGACTTGGGCTTCTCCAGCCAGGAATTGATAAGTTGTTGTGACTTCATAGTTTGTTCATCGTAGAACTCCTGAGTTGCTTTCATGTTGAATGCCACCACATGAGATCTGTCTGGCATATCAAAAGTTTGGGTAATGGAAACAGGGTTGAGATTCGCCACAATCCTCCCTTGAGGACCAATAATCCTTTGTGTATCCTAATCATAGTGCCTTGCACATTCGAGGACAAGCTCATAGCACTGCATCATGGAAGGGAAACCAGCTACATGTGATAAGCCCGATTCCATCATCCTCTTAGCCACCAGAGGAAGGTCATTTGCTTCCATTCTTTCTTTAAACTCCTCATAGTCCTAGAGGCCAACATTTGTATCAGTCACCTCAGACCAGACTAATGTGATTTTACTCCCAGGTATCTTACTCTTAATGTCCATTTTGATCTTCTCTGCCTCAGACATCGAGGATCCCTCCACTGCCTTGCTAGATTCAACCTGCACTCAACATGGAAATCATAGTAAAAACTACAGGAAGGGAATGTTAATCCATCAAAACACCGTTAGAATGAACCTCATATAACCAAGGTGTTATTAAATCTCATATAAAATGATTACAACAAATTTCGGGTTTCAGAACCATTTGCGAAATCTGAGCCAGAGAGGAATTTCGGGAAATTCTGAACCAGATGGATTCTGGAAGAATAATCATGAAAACACCTACTAAAAATTAAGTCCAATCATTATCACTCAATAAACCACATAGGATATCACAAGATAGCATGAATAAATCATAAAATGTATCATAAATCATTAATAAATCATGCCATTCCATATTTCCTTACATTTCACCAAATTTCAGGAAAATCCGCCAGAGACGGATTTCTGCGAAGGCAGAGACACTTTGCAAATCTGGAAAAAATAGGGAACCAAGGACCTCGGGAAAATCCGAAGTCGACAGAAATTTGTGGATAAGGTAAAACTCCGAAAGTATGCAAATTTCGGGAACTCAAAGGAAATCGGTAAAACGGAGGAGATCGGGGAAAGCCGGGGTCAACGGAAATCCGCAGAATATATGAAACTCCGAAAGCGATAGTGGATTCCAGAAAAATAGAGGAAATCGGGAAAATCTGCCAGAGGTGGATTGTCCTGAGGCAACGGAAAATCCCGGACTGAGGACAAAACTCGAACATCAGTGTTAAAACACGATTATGCCCAGAACACCAGATCGATCATGAATTTCGAAGATTTAAGCTTAGGGAAAGTTTAATATGGGCTTTCTATGGATTCTCTTATCACCCTAAGCCAATTCAAGAGCATACTAAAGATAAATGGCGATGCCCTAAGTTTCAAACCCCATACATCCACCATTAGCGTACAGGTGAGCTTAGAATTTAAACATTTCGACTGCTAATTCTCGACTAGAGGATTACTAACAACTCTCAAGCAAGACACATCAAAATGCAAATAGACAAAGGAGCTCAAAACTCACTTGGGAGATGACAAATAAAGCAATGCTGGACAACCCTAGCATGAAACGATCAAATACGTAGGAATTCGAACCCAAAAGTTCTTATAACATCAACATGCTATCCATAATCATCAATTAAAAGCCAGGCAATCGAAAACATACCATTGTGAAGCAAAAATTGATCTCAGAAACAGTAAATGCAAAATTCAATGGCGTCCACAAAGAACAGGGGCAGGAATGCACAAGAAATCGCCACTTAAATCCACAATTCGCAAGATCAACGCCTCAAATCCAAATCAAGCACTCGCAAGAATGCACTCCACAGCTCAATTGATAGAAAACAATAAGCACAATGACATAAAAGACCTCGAAAATCAATTAAATACCCCACTCAAAGCTCGTACGAAGACATTAATGTCGATGACAAGACAGTCAAAAAAACCCGGGAACCTGACGACAGGGCAGAATCTGGAAAAATCTGGCCCACGTGGAAATCCATGAAGACCGAAAATATTCGAATGACAGCGCTCAACCGAAGTCCGAACATGATCTGGGAAAATCCGGAAGGGGTGGAAAATCCTGAACTTTAGCGAAAACCCGAACTTAGGTCAAAACCAAATATCTTCAATGAATAACTTAGGGGAATCACTTAGGCAATCAAAATAAACATTTTAGCACATGCCAAAGTAAGATAAAACCTCAAAATGAAAGGGCCAAGAAACCAAAACCAAAGTGAAAGAGGGTCCCTGCTTTCAGTGGGGCGTGTGTGTGAAAACTACACAACAATCATCATATTCACTATCATTATCTTAAAGTCAAGGGTTGATTTCTCTTTCTTCTATCTTTTCCAAATACTAATACTAACAGGGTATCATGACATTCAGAAACAAAAACATCCATATATGCATGCATCCTGCATCCATAAAATTTCAGCATACTACATATCATTCATATCATACATAATAGGAAACATCAATCATCTCATACACATTGCATTTTTATCAATCATAATATAGATTGGTTATTCTAACCATCTCGTAAACCATACATTTGCATAATCATATAGGCATCATCACATGTTGCATCATCCATACATACATCGCATATGAAAAGGTACTGAAAAATAAGATAAGTGTTACATCACATTTGCATTATCATCCACCACATAAGCATCATTAAAAACATCGCATCATGCATACATATATATTGCATCATCATATCGCACATAGAAAAGATACTGACAAAGAAATAGAACCTATCATTGCATTACATACATCATCCATAAATACATTATGCATCCATCATAATAGTCCATCTGCATAGATCCATCATAACATTGCATCACATCATAAAGCATATAACATTATAAAATAAACATTACATGCATCCATCCATCCATATATATATATACACATCACATAAACATCACATCACATAAATGCATCGCAAGTCCTCTCATGTATATATCAAAAAATTTGAATGTCATGATACATCAAAAATCAGATATATAGTATCGGATATACAAGAGACTAGTCACAAAACTCAGCCAATGAATGTATACACATCATAATTAGGTTGTACAAAAAAATATATCCTTGTGTACTATCAGTATCTTGAGTTTCCCTAACTATGTCCACCTCCATGGTGACTACCTCAGCTCTAATGGTGAGAGCTTGATGGTCTCCTTGATGTGCCTACGAGAGGGGTCCTAGTAGGAGCTATCTAATTGAGATGGGAGAAATCAGACTCCCTCCACTCCTGTGCCACAGCTCTATAGTACATGACCTTGTAATACAAGGCCTCCTACATCGCATTATCGTACATCTTGGCCAGAACCGTACCCTACCCCTAAATCTGCTAGGCCGTAGCCTCTAACTACTATCGTCCTGTCTCGAGCGCAAGGGCCATATCAGAATCCTATCTCATTTGTCACTCCTACACCACCTCCTACCGATCTTGGTCCCTCTCCTAGACCAATGTCTATATTCGGGCTTGCGCCTATTGAAGCTGCCATGTAGGAACTTGGATCTACACTTGTAGCGCTGCTATTTGACCATCCCTAGGATTGGGACCTGGTGGTGGTTGTGGTGGTGGCATATGTGGCTACCGTGGTGACTGCACTGGTGGCCTCTGTCCAATAGGTGGCACTAATGGTGGAACCTATCTATCGTGTCCATTGTGTCCTACACCCCTGTCCTACCCATCCTATCCTAGTTGTTGCGGGACCTGTCCTCTCCCTACAGCTGATACTACTGGTAAAGTCAATTGAACAGGGGCATGGGCCTACCAATACACATCATAGGCCTAGGTCATCCCTAGATCCACAGGACCATCAAATTACACCCATGGCACCATAACCAACTACCTGAAATCATCAATCACCTGATGGGGTGGGATCCTTTGTCCCCATGCTACCTCTTTGGATCTGTAGGCAAAGATGGCTCTCTGTGTGTCATCATGTGCATCATGCACCTTCCCAAACTGGTGAGCAACCCTATCAGGGAGGTATCGGCCAACCATGTAATTCTCCTATCCCTGCATGTATCGAGACTGCTGACAGTAGAAAAAATGATCATCATCATGCCATCTCAAAAAATGGAGCCAAGGTCTCCATGTGAAAACTATCATCTCGTCCAAAACCCGCCTCTAGTGCGGGATGCTTGTGATACCTGTAAAGTGAAGGGTAGTCATCCCCCCATATCTGTACATCGCAGGATCATCCCGGTCAATCTGAACATTTACAATCTGCAGCCTTAGAACGAAAATGTGCTCGTAGGCCCACACGTGAAGAAGGGTGACACCTGCTCCAATGTTGTGGGCCCCGTTGTAGATGACCTAGTGCATATCATGATACAAGGAGGCTAAGATGAATGGCCCCTAGGAATAGATAGTCATCTCCTCCATCATTCAGGACCAAACGATCCCCCATCCAACGCTGCATCCTCAAGCTTGTCGATTGGGAAGGACTCCTGAGATCAGTGTGCCAACAAACAATGTCAGATCAGGGGCAATCCCATCATAGCGGCAGAGTTTTATCTAGCCACTGTCCACCTCATATGGGTCGACACCAAACAAAGAAAAAATGGCATCACTGTCAGCCTCGACATCATAGATGATGCGCTCACCATGAATCGGGATCCGCAGGATCTGCCACACGTCCTCTAAGGTGACGGTGGCCTTGCCAGTCAGTAGGTGGAACTGTTACCAATTTTTTGCTACAGCTCAATTGGTGGAGTTGATTAAATATTGTTATATCTTAAGGTGGAAAGAACAATTATTTATTTTTATGCTCAAGTGTTGTTTACACTTTATTTATCTTTTATCAAGTGACAGTTATCCAAGTGTTTTGAGAAGCTGAATTTCAAAAGTATTACTCATGTTTTTTGCAAAATCAAATGGAGTACAGAACTGAATATACCAATGATGAAGCATAACAAAATGCTTTCATTTATTTCATGAAATGATTCACATTACATATGTTCATTTGATTGCAAGAATACAAATGACAAGTACAACATTGCATTTTAATGCTTTTCTTTCAAAATGGAAATGAAAGAACAAAATTTAAATATCCACACAAGCTGTGGTTTTAGCTAATTCCATTCATTGCAAAAAGTAAACTATATAGCTGAAGGTAAAAGAAATGAGAAAGCAAATAGAAAAAGACATATCCATCATTGTCTGATTCTTCATCTTCAGTTGAGACGCTGCTGCTTGCTCCGTCCTGCTTCCACTCCTGAGTGTGCCTACAAAAGATTGAGAGGGGTGACAATTAAGAGCTCAGGATATGAGTTATACTACAAGCTCTACCAACAGACATATAATCCACTCTTTGAAATGCATGGAATCAACTAAAGGAAGGAACAAAAACATGAACTAAAAAGAGAAAACATCATCATCATACATTGTTTTTATGCTAACATTGTTCATTTCCTTGTGCAGGTATAGGGAAAGTCATGTAGTTGATTATCCTTTGAAGACCAAGCATGTGGGAAAAAATGGGCTCCCACAAGGGTAGAGCTCGGCATGCTGCCCCTTATACATTACAGATGGGGCTAAGAGAAGGAGTGCAATCACCATTTTCATCTGAAGTATACAACTTAAAGAGTAAAGTGGAGTTCATTTATCAAAGCCATCAAGCCGACTGTTCACTCATAGCAATCAAATATCATGCTTTCTGAAAGCTACAGGTGGATAGTGGACTTAAATGAGCTCAATTAACTCAACTGAATACATCTTTTTCATGATTCCAAATCATAGGTATTGTTGTACAATTTGTATTTTTCTGCCATGGGTGTTGTTATGCATCTTGTTTCATGATATTACAACAGTGTTCTATCTTTAAGCAATGATAGTGAACAGGCATACATAATGCCTCAACAAAGAGCACTGTTTCAAATTTTCATTTGGGAAAAGAGCAAGGCATAAGACAGTTTTATCTAAATGGAACATAAAAATGCATGAAGAGTGCCAGAAAGAAGACCATATATTTGAAGGACAGTTGAGCATGAAGAGAGCTCCAGATTCCCATTAGAATGAAGGACGACAAGCATCAATACAGTGACTAGTATGTCTAATAAAGTGAAGTAATGATTCAACAAAGACAACCAGTTTCATTTTGGCTGAGAAGTGAAAATGTTGCTGTGTGATCGAAAATATGTGCGTATTAAAATGAAATAAATACTATTCAAGCACACCAATGAAACTTTAAATCAAAGGAAAACTGATTAAACAAATTAAAGTAAACTCTCAATGCAGCAGCTCCTTTGAAGACGTCTCATTGTCCTCTATCTCCAGTATTTTTGCTAAAGCTCTCCGATTTGTATGCTAAGCTCCACAAAATGACTACTAAAGAATGAGATTTAAAAATAAATGCATACTATACTAAGAATGCAATATTTTGAAGGTTGATAATGGAGGAATGTTGGTTGCTCAATTCTGCAGCATAACAATGCAATGATGAAGAATGATGGAGATGGATTGAAAGATTGAGGAATGATTTTGGCAGAATGCGGATGTCTGAAGAAGATCCGATCCAAATGGCTTGTGAAAGGATTGATTTATAGATTTTCGAATGCAAAAGCTTAGTTGGCAAAGATCAATGGTTGAGATTCAGTCTGGTAAGATGAACGGTATAGGATTTTCGAAAGTTGAGTGAGAGAAGTAGAAGGTTTCCTCTTTTTCATTTTTTCCCATTTAGAACTAAAGGAAAGTTGTCGTTTTGAAGAATGAGTTAAAATGAGATTTCATAATTAAATAAATAAACTTACTTAATTATATGTGAAGATGAGATTAGAAAGTCACATAATTAAATAAGCAGTATTTAATTATGTGAGAGAGATGGATTTAGAAGGAATTAAATTAAATATTTAAAATATTTAATTTAACTATGAGATGAAGAGGAGGAATATTCCATTTTTGAATTCAAATTTTCAAATTTCGAATAACATGATAATCAAATATAAATAAATTATAGAATTTATTTAATTTAATTATGAGGAATATGGAGATGGTAATTAATTAAATAAAGTTCTTTATTTAATTAATGTAGAAGAATCATAAGAATGAACAATATAAATAAATAATTAAATTTATTTATATGTAGATGACTTTAGGAGATTAATTAAATAATTGTATTTAATTAATTACCAGACTTATTATAATGTTGACCATTTTTACGTGCATACATTTTGCCCCTCTTTGAGATGATGTTCGAGATGATGAGATTTGTGTCGAGTAACATCATTTCAAAGAAGTTAAGGTATGGATAGAGGAGAATGGATAATGATAGAAAGATAGGATGATGATGGAATGATGATGCCCCCTCGAGAGGATAGGCGGGTTGGACAAACACGGGTAGGCTCTCGAAATGAAATGATAAAGGGAGGGATAAGACGAATGATGCAAGATAGAAGTGGATGAAGGAGAGGAATGATACGTTATGCTGCAATGAAGGTGAGCAACCATGATGTTTGATATAGCACTAGACGTTATGCACCAAGATATAAGGACCAAGGTGACAATGTGTCTCATGCCCCAACATAATACAACCTTGTCTAGACATATGAGGAAGGAGACTTAGAGCATTAAAGTCCTAATGCACAAAAGGTATGATATGACCTTAGATGCAAAGGATAGTGCAAAAAGCTACTCCAACATACACAAGATATGAATATTAGCTGGAATGATACGGATTTGATACAAATGCAAGATAAAATGATAACACACACAAGCAAGCAAGCAAGCATGCACAAATGATACAAAAACAAACAAGGAATTGCCCCTGTCAAGCTATAAACCATTGATTTGATTGATTGATTGATGATGATGATAGTGTTGTCATTGTCAGGAGGTGATATATCCCTAGAGCAACACAAGGATGATGATAATTGATTGATTGACTTTGATTTGGTTTACAACAAGATAAGGATCAAGACCAAAGGATGTGATTGGATAATTTGACAAGATTGATTGACTTGATTGGTATGGATTAAGGATTGACTTGCATTTGAATTATTGCTTGAATTGATTTGATTGATTTGATTCGATGCAATGGTTTTGATGAAGATGATTGATTTGGTTGAATGGTTGAATGATTGGATTGAGGTGAGGGATCGAATTGATGAAATTGGACAAAGTAATTGGATGGATTGATTTTATTGCTTGGATTTTTGTTGGATATTTGATTTTTTTTGGATTTTTGACATTTTATGATTTATTTTTTTTGGATTTTTGAAATGTTGTGTTTTTGGACTTTTGAAATGTTGTGATTTTTGGACTTTTGAAATGTTTTGATTTTTGGACTTTTGAAATGTTTTGATGTTTTTTTGGACTTTTGAAATGTTTTGATTTTTTTGGACTTTTGAAATGTTTTGATTTTTGTTTTGGATTTTTTGAAATGTTTTGATTTTTGTTTTGGATTTTTGAAATGTTTTGATTTTTTTTTTTTGATTTTTGAAATGTTTGGAGGTGTCAAAGGATGAAAATTTGAGTAGCCTTCGTGCTAGATACCAATGACAAGGGGAAAACCAAGTCTAGGTGCAAGGAGATAAATGGGATTGATGGATGAAAGGGTGGGTGATGGGATAAGGGATAAAAGGCTCATGATAGATGGATGGATGGAATGGATAGGTCATAGTGAATGGAATTGATGTATGCATCATAAGAGAGCAAGGATGTGATTTCCAAAGACTATGTTGCGTAGGAATAACATGCCCCATTCTAGGTACAATACTTAGGATTGTTCATGACAAAACTTATGACAATAGGATAATGATATGATTGTTTGGAAGGATGAGGTATGTCAAGAGATACCCAAGACATGTTTCAACATTTTTCCCCTATATCTTCATCAAGATCAAAAGAAGAAGGGTGGATGAATGGACTCGATATAATAGGTATGGATGATGGCTAAAAATGGTAGGTAGGATGGAAATGGTATGACATGAAAAGGATAGGTTGGATAGATAAGACATTGTGCCCCCAAGTGTAAGTGACATAGAAAATCAACCTACACATGACGCCTATTTGCTAGGTTTTCATCATGGTACTTATCCAGGGCGCCTGTTTACCAGGTTTTCACCATTGGACGAAGGGATTTCTCTTTACTTTTCTTTTTCTTTTTTTCTTTTTTTCATTTTTTTTGTTTTGAATTTTTGACTTTTTGGATAGGAGAAGGTGAATATGGATGGGAGGGACTCCAGTGTCTAGTTGCATGAAAGGTGATAGTCCCACTAGATGGATGTCGTTGCATGGACCATGTCAAATCTCATTATGCTCATAGATGTTGGTAAGGGATGACATGAAAGGGATGGATTAGGTAGATGGAAAATTATGAAAGGCTTATGCAAGAATGGATGGGGAATAGTGGATGATGATGTGGATTGAATAGGACTTGTGCAAAAGGATGGATGAAAGGTTTATGCAAAAGCATGGACCATAGGAAGGTGGTTGGGAAGATATGTAGGATAGTAGTTGAAGGATGGGGGGATGGAGGTATGTGAGATTGTTGTGAAATGGAAGGGAACCATGACCAATGGTTGCACACATTGTGATAAACTTTGAATCTTTTGATGTGGATGGGGTGTAGGAAGCAATGAAGATGTTTGCTTAGGAGGTGGTGGATAAAGTGTTTTTGGTACCCACATAGACTTAGTATTTTTATGATTTTTATTTTTCTTGTGGTTTTTAGGAATTTTAGATTTTTGAATGGAATGAGAATGTGGGATGGAAGTGGATGGTTGGGATTTTTGTGACATGGATGCCTCATTTGACTTGCTTTCTTTTTTCTTAGGTACCCAAACCATTTTAGTTTTGGCCTTTACTTTTGGAGGTATGGGCTTATATAGCCTTTTAAATGGATTTTTCTTTGAATCTTTGTATTGATGTCCTAAGGCATGAGAACCCTTAGGATTTTTGACTTTATAGGTAGAGGCATTGAAATTCTTGCTTTTGAATCCCATGGGTATGGTGGAATGGGTGGAAGGTTCATGTTTATACAATGTGTGCATTGATTGGTCATGGTTAAGATGTTTAGAGGATTTATGGATACATGGATAAGAGGATTGGATGGTAGGGATATTAGGTGTTGGAAGTAATGGTGGTAAAGTTGATGGTGGGAAATTAGGAGTTGGAAGCAATGGTGGCAGATTGGATGGTGGAAGGTGTATGGTCACATGCTTTTGACATTTGTAGGATGATGGAGGTGGAATGGAAACATATGTTTTGGGTGTATGATAGGCTTTATGATAGAAAGTGGACTTAGGAGGCATGGAGGATATACCAACATCTTTAGGTTGTTGTCCTTGGGGTGTATGTCCAAGGCCATAAGAGCGTGGAGGGACTTTGACATGGGCGGGCTCCAAAATATCTTGTTCATGAAGGTCTAGACCTTTACCTTGGTGGTTCATGTTTTGGAGTGTGCAATGGACAATAAGACTAGGTGTAGGTGAAACACTAGACACGAGTTCCTTATTGGATGGAGAAGATAATTCTTGTTGTTCAAAGGAGGAACATTCATGAATGAGGGTAGAAAAACCAATAGGATATGATGGAGGATTTGTAATGGGGTCGATAGTGGGTGATGGAGGATCATTAGGATCTTGATTAGCATTGTGTTCACTTAGATCCAATGTATTTGTTTGATCTTCTATGTGTGCTTGGGAGGCATATGTCTCATCAAGGGAAGTGGATGTTTGTGCATCATGGATGGGTGAGGTGGAAAGCTCTTGACCATGGAATGCATAAAGTTGTCTAAGAGGATCATCATGGTCTTCTTGATCATAAAAGGGGTCTTGATCAAAGATGGAAGATTGATCATGAACAATATTAAGTATGTTATGAATGGAATCATTGGGAGGGTGTTGATCTTTATGTGGATGAGGGGGTAATGTTTCTACATGTTTAGGATTGTGCTCTTGACATACCTCATGACTTATTGGAATGGAGGTGGAAGGGGATGACTCTTGAATTGGATCAAGGGATTGTGGATGACATGGTTGGCTTAAAGGATTTGGCATGATGTTTGATGACTCTTTTGTATGTTCAAGAATATGAGTTGGATGCCATGGCGATGTTTGATTCCTTGCTAGTAGCCCTTGGGTCACATCCTTTGTAGGTGTATGGTTGGAAGGTGTTGGCTTAGGGTTTTGGTTTTGATTGGATGATGGTAAGGGTGCATGGACTAGATTGGTGTTCCCCTTGTCAATGGTTGCATTAGAACATGAAGAATTTTGATCTTGTTGCAAGGTATAACTTAAAGTCACATGTGTTTGTTGTGATGTAGCATTGAAATGCGAAGAAGGGAATGGATTAGATTGGTATGAGGTGGAAGGGTGATAATGAATGGATAAGGGATGATGTGGTGGTTGTTGGATTTGACAAGTGGAAATGAATTGATTGGCTTGAGCTAGGAGGTGTTGGATTTGAGGTGATTTAATTTGTTGAAAATTTTGGAAGAGATTTTGGAGGCTTTGTATGGTTTGGTGGTCTAGGGGTTTGGGTATTTGGTGAAGTGTTTGAAGAAGGTTTTGAAGTTGGGATGCTAGGGCTTTGTGTTCGAATGTGGGCATGGTGTCACACATGTGTGTAAGCTCTTGTACATCGATTTGTTCCTCAAAGTATGCAACATAGTTCATGTCATCATTAGAGGTGGTAGGAGAAGCCCCTCGAAGTCTGATTCTATGTTTTGGTTTTGTTTCATGATTTGATCTAGAGAAAGGGACTCCTTGAATGATGATCTCGGGCTTAGGTTTTGTCTCATGATTTGGCCTAGAGGGATAGCCCCCTTGGGTTATGATTTTGGGCTTATGATTAGGATTGGACTTGTTTATGATTATGACCATTTTGACAAGTGGTGATGGTGATGATGTGGAATGATTAGATTGGAAGACTTGGATTGATTAGGGTTGATGATGATTGGATATGAATGTGTTAGAAGAATGTGTAGAGTGACTTGTCTTTATGTGTTTGGTGTCTAGCTTGATTTGGCAATATTTAAATGAATGATCACACATGTACACACATGAATCACACACGTAAGACACATAAGCAAGTTTGAATTTGAAATTATGAATGTGATTATTAAGCACACACTTAAAGAAGACACATCAACAAGTCCTAGAACTAGTCAAGTGGATATGGCCAATTAGGTTTCAAACTACTTTGAACAAGGTTGACTAAGGATGATTTGAAAGCAAAATCCTATCACACAGCCGGGAGAAAGGGGTAACCCACCCTTCACCTTCACTTCCCAAAGGTATAAAGTTCTTTGGGGCTTAGCCAAGAGTGATAAGATTTTAACTTCCAAACAAGCGTGTCTTTCGATTCACACTTCGATTGAGGTCGTCCCTAGGGGTGATGAAATCCCCTAGCAGGCCTCCTATGAAGGGTTTGACAAAAGCAAATCAAGTGAGGTGTTTGTGATCACACACGCACTTGACTCACGCTCACAATGATTAATTTCCCTTAGATTAGAAATGAAACGTGTGTAAAAAAGTTCAAACACTTGTTCTTTTTAAATCCCAAATCAAAATGTGATGGAAGACAGTGGTGAATTTTAGACCAGATTTTCAATATGTGATTGAAGACAATATTCGTTTTAAGAGCCCAAATCCAAATGTGTTTGCAAACAATGATTAATTTTATGCCCCAAATTGAAATGTTTGACAAACAAGATTAAGAGATTAAGGATGGAATGAGTGCACCTGGTTATTCTCGCTTTCCAAATTATTGTTGTGAGTGATATTTCTGCTACTAGAGCTCCTTATGATCACCTACAAGATCAAAAAAATAATATTATAATGCAGCAAAAGAAAAAAAAACAAACTCATCAGAAAATTGCGATTTCAGATACATGTTTTTAACATAGCCGAATTAGATTTTATTATTTGACAATTTTAGTGATCTCAAAAATAAAAACTCAAAGAAGATATCCCTGTTAATTTTCTGAGAGTTTTCCAGAAATGTAAAGAAGTCAGCAAAATTCTCTGTTTTGCTCTCAGAAACGCGGATTTATGGAAATCACACAGAAAATGAAGATCGGATTTTTTCGCATTGTTTTTGACCTTAAAATTAAATCTGTAAAACACAGACCCCCATTAGAATTTAAGGAACTTTCCGAAAATGTAAAAAAATCTAAAAAATTCACCGATTTGCATTCAGAAAACCAATTTTATGAAAAAACATAAAATTACGATAACTTCTACAAAAACAATGATACACCCTCAATTTTTTTACTGTAGCCTCTTGAGATGATGCCAAAGACTTTGTAAAAATATTGTAGAAAAATTCGCCACTGTGTAGAAGATATGAAGAAATTGGTAAAACTTGCAGTTTTGTCCAAAAACTGTCAGATCTGCATCAAAAAAATCAATAAAATCTGCAAGTAGATATTAAAAACGGGGCAAAGCCCCACGGTGGGCGCCAAAAATGTGTGATCGAAAATATGTGCGTATTAAAATGAAATAAATACTATTCAAGCACACCAATGAAACTTTAAATCAAAGGAAAATTGATTAAACAAATTAAAGTAAACTCTCAATGCAGCAGCTCCTTTGAAGACGTCTCATTGTCCTCTATCTCCAGTATTTTTGCTAAAGCTCTCCGATTTGTATGCTAAGCTCCACAAAATGACTACTAAAGAATGAGATTTAAAAATAAATGCATACTATACTAAGAATGCAATATTTTGAAGGTTGATAATGGAGGAATGTTGGTTGCTCAATTCTGCAGCATAACAATGCAATGATGAAGAATGATGGAGATGGATTGAAAGATTGAGGAATGATTTTGGCAGAATGCGGATGTCTGAAGAAGATCCGATCCAAATGGCTTGTGAAAGGATTGATTTATAGATTTTCGAAGGCAAAAGCTTAGTTGGCAAAGATCAATGGTTGAGATTCAGTCTGGTAAGATGAACGGTATAGGATTTTCGAAAGTTGAGTGAGAGAAGTAGAAGGTTTCCTCTTTTTCATTTTTTCCCATTTAGAACTAAAGGAAAGTTGTCGTTTTGAAGAATGAGTTAAAATGAGATTTCATAATTAAATAAATAAACTTACTTAATTATATGTGAAGATGAGATTAGAAAGTCACATAATTAAATAAGCAGTATTTAATTATGTGAGAGAGATGGATTTAGAAGGAATTAAATTAAATATTTAAAATATTTAATTTAACTATGAGATGAAGAGGAGGAATATTCCATTTTTGAATTCAAATTTTCAAATTTCGAATAACATGATAATCAAATATAAATAAATTATAGAATTTATTTAATTTAATTATGAGGAATATGGAGATGGTAATTAATTAAATAAAGTTCTTTATTTAATTAATGTAGAAGAATCATAAGAATGAACAATATAAATAAATAATTAAATTTATTTATATGTAGATGACTTTAGGAGATTAATTAAATAATTGTATTTAATTAATTACCAGACTTATTATAATGTTGACCATTTTTACGTGCATACAGTTGCATTAAGTGAAGTTTATACATCACTGTATTTGAAAGGGAAACAATAAAAAATACACTGTTTTGGAGAATTGTTCTGTCATTCAATTGTTATGTTATTCAAAGTGTATTTTCAAAGAATAATTTGCATGGGTCTAGGCAAAAAAATATGGAAATATTGAATAAGAATTACAATATGTAGAAGTCATTTCCAGAACGAGCAGAGAATGACAAAGCATGGAGGAGCTATTACAAACACAGTAAACTGAAAATACAAATGGAGCTACAGCCATGAAAATTTAAATCTAAGTTTAGTGCCCAGAAATCAAGAGTATTTGTTATCAATTCAACATGCTCAATATAATCAAGGGTGAATGTTCTTAATGTGCTACATTTCAGAGACAAAATCTGCTACATATCTTGGCATAAAGTTTTCGACAGAATCCAGATTTCTTTCATTTTTCAGAATACCCACATTGGGGTTTTGAGATTTAAATATAGATACTACAATTTTCAAAGATACCTATGGGGTTTCATAAATGCAGAACTAATACCAGGGTGGGTTTTTTTCAAATTTTGCATGTGTAGCAAAATAAACAGATTTTTCACTATTTTCAGCTTACCCACATAAGGTTTCCAATAGAAGAGTAAAGAAATGTATTTCCTTCATAATATCATTTACCCATGAAGGGTTTTATAAGAAAACCACATAAAGAAGTAGAAAATCATGGTGGGTTGAGCTCCAGAGGAAGTAAACAATTTTCTTCTAAGTCATAGATTACCCATATAGGGTTTGTTTTGAAAACTCATATTTCTTCATATTACAGTGGACCATATTGGTTTTATAAGAAAATCACAGTATAAATACAAATTTATTCAAAATGCAGAAATACCCATATTGAGGTTGTTTATCAAAGTGAAATTTTCACAATTTCCAGCCTACCCACCTTGGGGTTTTTTCATAAAATACATAATTTCTTCATTTTTACAAGTACCCATATGAGGGTTTGACAGGAATACTAAAGAAGAAAGAAATGCCTTTCATGGGTTGAGCCCAGAAAGCTTCAATATGACTTTTCAAAAATATACATGGCCGCAGCCTGGAGAGAGCCCTTGGCTCATAAATGCTCATCAACTCACAAAAGATAAACCCTTTTGAGTTACCATTAGATCCTAAAGATTAACTAAAATGTGAAAAAGGAGGGTTCTTCCATAAATGTCATCAAGGAAGCATATCAAGCTCTCGGCCTTTCATAATTTTCTTGCATTTGTAAGCTTTGCTTGAATGAAAAACAACAGGTAAAAACAAAGGCTTATCATCAGTTTCCTATAGAAGAACAACTAACTCTCAGTCAAGCTCTCATAGAGCTTTCAAAACTCAAAGCTCGAACTCTCTCTTGGCGGCCAATGAGAATAAGAATACAGAAATGGAAAAGATCAGAAGAAATACATGTACAGTCGTGGCTTTAATGGTCATTTTTTAGAGCAAAATACATGGAGAAATAGAAGCATTCACTTACCCATGGCGTTGGAAAGGAACCCTCATTCAAGTTTTTGTAGAATCCAGAGGATAATTCCCAGGTCGAGCTTGTATATGGCAGCCAAATGGTATGGCATTAACAGATAGACACAAAAATACAAAGAATACATCAGATAATCATTCCATGGCCGTGGCCTCAAAGTCAGAAAGCAGCTTAAAAAACAAGTCAAGAGTTCATGAAAAGCCACCGAAAGTTCAAAATGGGCTTACCTTTAAAAACATGGAGGAATCGAAGAGAAAGAAAGCTCGAATGGAGGCTCAAATGGAGGTTTCAAACTGAAACCCTAACATACATGGCGGCACCATTTTTCCAGGAAGAGCCCAAGCTGTTCAAAATGCAAAAGTGTGAATGATGTGTTTTTAGGGTTTCTTCACTAGTTTTGTTCATGCTTGCCCTAATTCGAATTTAGGGTCCTTTTGCATTTTTTAAACAAACTTAAGTCAATACTCTATGTGGCCGAAAATCTCATTCATGGTTTAGGTCGACCACTTGACTAGGAGTCATTTTCCTAAGTCTATAGGCCTGCTTTGATTAAATATTTCATGGTGTAAGACTTTAGGTATTTAGGTATTGTCAATCTTATGCCTTTGTCAAGGAAATGCAGAGTGACTTAGTATCTTTTATCTGATTTTTGAGGAAAATCAATTTAAAAGAATGATTAAATCAGATATTCCTTGGAAAATAAACCTTTGTCACTTAGGGTTTATTTTAGTTTTCTATTGATTTTAAATAAATCAATTAGGATATTGATGAGAAGAGATATGCCTTGTAATTCTTATGATTTTTTGAGAAAATCAATATTGTAAATGGAGAAATAAGGTTGTGATTTTTTGCAAAAGATTTCCAAAATCTTTAGGTTGCAAAAAATTAAGTCAAAGATAGAGGTAAAATAAGATCTGCAAGCTATGTAAAGCAAAGATAAGACAAGTTGTTTTATTCCTTTGCTATTTTAAGCAGATTGATGTTTTTTTTTTCCTTGGTCGGATTTGAGATTCCTACTAGAGAGATAAGGTGTTTTTTTTGCTTTAAAAGCATATTTGACTTTTTTTGAGGGGCTTTTCAGTATGTATTTGCAAAAAGTGTGTTTTTTTCCACTTTTGTGCAAGCTTCTTGGGCAGTTTTTGATACCTTTTCTTAAGCTTTCTTCTTGAGCTCGGATTAGGGTTTTGGAGATATATCTTGTGAAAAACTTAGTGTTTTTCCAGTTTAGATTCTAGTTTCTTGCTCTTACAGATTTTTGAGCTTGTGAACTTCTTTGTATTCAGGTTTTGAGAGTTTCACTCCTTCATCAAATAAAAGCAGCATTCCTATCTCCAATTTTTGTCTCTATTTGCAGTTTTAGTATGATGTTCATATTGTGATTCTGTTTTACAGATCCTGTTTATGTCCTAATATTGCAAATTATTGATACAAAAAGTTCATTTAATGTAGGTTGCATGTTGTGTTTAGGTTCAAACCTTCATGCAAATCAATTTTGCACTGATGTTCATGAGAGATTGTGAGGTCATTATTGTTTTTCTAAAGATTGTTTGTGGGTGAAATATCAAAGTCATTATTAAGTTGAGATCACATTAGATAGGATTTCATTTCAGTCATATTCTCTATCCTTTTTCCCAGAAAATCACTTAGAATAGGATCCATCATTCGGAGAACCAGCTCACTTTGGAGATTCATTCTCGCAAAGAGTTACCCACAACTCGAGAACGTTTCCATGTGTCAATAGATTGTTGAACTTTCATTTTCAGCAGGGTGCAAATCTTATTGATAGCAGGAACAAACAAGTCTCACTCTGCCATCTCTCAACCAGGGTTGTCATCATCGTGAGGTGCGTCTGCACCTTTGCAACCTGTGCAATGTGTCTGAACCCAATCGCTCCAAGGAAAAATAGGGCCCGATCTAACAAACGACTCGCTCTGCACAAGAACCAGCTCTTGTGCTCCTTCAAATGGAGCACCGACAGGACCTCCTGCAACCAAAACACACATGACGTCAAAAAAAATCACAAAGGACACTTCTCGAAAAAATTAAAAAATAATTCAAAAGCAAAAGTGAGCCAGAATTTTAGAATTGGCACAACATTTTCAAAAGTGACACTCTGCACTTTTTCAAATGTGGTGCTAAAATCAAATGTGGCACTATACTGCAAAGGCGAGTCGGCATTCCTCCGCAATGCCAAAACCTCTTAGGGTCATGCAACGCTATATCACAAACGTGAGTTGGCATTTTTGTGTGAATCTAAAACCCTAGAGCGTCGCATGACGCTTCATTGCAAATGGGTCGACATCTGCAAAAGCGACACCGCCCATAACAATTGTGATACCTTAGAGAACCACTTTTGGCTGACCTAAATGTACCCTAATAAATGCTTGAAAAACGCAAAAAATGAGAAAAGTTTCAAAAAGTGTACTAGGGGTCCTGTGTCCTAAGGGCTCTAGAACTCTTGAACTCGATCCGTCTAATGCCTGGGAAGCACGCGAGTAGCCATTTTTTCGGCACCTTAGAGCAAAAGTGGCAGAATTTCTAGAAGGCAAGTGAGCAAATGATTTAAAAATGACCCTCTTAACCCCTTATATGCAATTTTTTTTGGGATTTTTGGGTATTTTTTAGGGTTTTTGAAACCATTTAATCTATTTTTTTCCCAAACAAAGCCTGTTTTGGTCCGTTTTCATCGCTGTAAGCCTAATTTTGCATCTCGTGGGCTGTTTTCCACTCCTGAATCGTTGTTGAATCTTTTTCGCAAGCACGACCTAATTTTGCAATTTTCACCCGATCTCTTGAGGGGACAATATAGCAGCATAATTCTTCCGCTGGGGCAATAGTGGGGCATCCGAAAAATCAAGAAAATTCTGAATTTTGATCATGGCAATGTTATTCTTTGAACCAACGTCGCAAGTGCATCGCTTCAAAGAGGAGCAAAATGTAGAAACTAAAAATTTCTTGATTGATACTATGCATCTGATTCTAATCAACTAACACCGTTTATTCTAAAATCACTTCAAATTGATCAATTAATTGAATAATCAACATTACTTAATTAAAATCAGCAAATTCAACTATTAATCAAATAATTAAATTTGTTGATTAATTCATCCTCCTTCTAACTAATTATTCATCTTATTTAATTAAATCAAATCATTTAATTAAATCCTCTCTTAATCCTCTTATTTGATTAAAAATCAATCAAATCAAATGTCACATCTCCTAATTCACTCCAATTAATTAATTAATTATGGATTAATTAATCCTAAATCAGCTTTTTAATCATCAATTCCTCCAGCTTTAACTCTTCAAGAGTTAAATCAACTTATGGTCAACTAACCAGGTTACACATGAAAATAATTTCAATTAATTATTTAATTCATCTATTTATCCTCTCAAAGGCATATTCTGAGGAATATTCCTCTCAACCACCTCTCAGTCAATTTCCCTCTAAAGGATTTCAAAAATCTATCACATCCTCTTACATTTGCAATAAATTCTCTTACAACCTTTCAAATCCTCTTGCATCCTCTCAAATCACATTCAATTCCTCTTAAAACAATTTCAAATTCTCAACCAACAACATTTACTTCTCCTCCATCCTCTTCCACTCACACATTTCTCAGAATTTGCTTCACCCTCATCTAATAGAATTGTGGCACTTGACACATTCTCATTAGCTCTCAATTTATCCCACATTCACCAAATTCCTCCATTCTTCAACCCTTGGCTTCTATAAATAGAGACATCCTTTTCATAATATGGATCCATGACTTCATGCATTATCACTATAGCCATTTGAGTTCTTAGTTTTCCATCATTTTCAAGTTTCATAGTTAGATTATAGCCATTTTTCATCTTTAAATCATCAACAACTCATCAAGCTTATCAAGGGATTGGGAAAGGGTTTCTTTCCACATCAAAGGAGCACCACTCCCCCTATGGGATGAAGGTTTTGCTGGTTTAAGTTAGATTACATGCTTCATTGTGTTAATTTCTTGTTTATTTCATGTTTTCTCTTAAATTAGTTGAAGAATCTCATAGGGAGTGTATATGAAAATTTTGGATAAAATAAAAATGATAAAACAATAACATGCATTACCTAATCCAAATCTTCAATACCTCAAATAAACACAATGATGGATGAATTATTTCATTGATTTGATATGTTGGTTGCTTAATTTTGCAGCATAACATTAATATGGAGATGATAGATAGAAATGGATGAATCATTCAAGAATGATTTTGACAGCATAAAGATACTTGAAGAATCAACTCCCCCAAATGACTTATGAGAGGGTTGATTTATAGGCAATGCCTGATTTGGATTGATGTTTGAGATTGGATGTCAATAAGATGTCTTAATCAATGGCCAAGATTGAAAGTTGTATGTACTAGGGTTAGGGCAAAATTAGGGCAATGAGAAGGATTAAGGGTTGAGATTGAATTATGAGATAATTCAATCAAGGGCCAAGATTAAATGAGATGTCAAGAGATAAGATTTGTTGTGGAAGATAAGATTGACACGGATAAAGAGGTGATAGGGGAAATTAAATAATAAAAATTATTTAATTTAGGTGGCCAATGAATAATTAAATAATTAAAATAATTATTTAATTATAGAAGAATGTGACAAAAGGAATCATTTTGAATTAAATAATGATTTAATTCAAAATTCAAGAGAGTGGACCAAATTAAATAAATAAAATTTATTTAATTTATGAGAGAAGAGGCTAATGAATAATTAAATAATTAAATAATTAAAATAATTATTTAATTATAGTGGAAAGTGGACAAAAATTAAATAAATAAGAATTTATTTAATTTTAGAAAGAAGAGGACTTAATTAGTGATGTAATTAAATAAATAAAATTTATTTAATTAATCAAGGAGGAATAAAGATAAAAAATTAATTAATTAAATAATTAAAATTATTTAATTAATAGAAGAATTATGACTTTAGAAAATAATTAAATAATTAAAATTATTTGATTATCAAAGACAAAAGAGGAAATGATGGAGAATTTAGAAACCACAAGCCTGGGACAATTTTTAGTGTCTACATTTTGCCCCTCTTTGAGATGATGTTCAAGATGATGAGCTTTGTGTCGAGTAACATCATTTCAAAGAAGCTAAGGTGTGGATAAAGGAAAATGGATGATGATAGAAAGATAGAATGATGATGAAATAAGAGTGGGATGATGATGATATAAGAATAAGATGATGATGGGATGATGCCCCCTCAAGAGGATAGGCGGGTTAAACAAACACGGGTATGCTCTTGAAATGAAATGATGAGGGACAAGATGAATGATCCAAGATAGGAAGTGGATGAAGGAAATAAATGATACGTTATGCTGCAAGAAAGTGAACAACCATGATGTTTGATGTAACACTAGACATGATGCACCAAGGTATAAGGACCAAGGTGACGATGTGTCTCGTGCCCCAACGTAATACAACCTTGTCTAGATACAAAATATGAATATTAGTTGGAATAGTTTGGATTTGACACAAATGCAAGATAAGAATGATAACACACACAAGCAAGCAAGCAAGTATGAAAAAATAATTCAAAAACAAACAAGGTATTGCCCCTGTCAAGCTGTAAACCATTGACTAATTGATTGATTGATTGATGATGATTGATGATGATAGTGTTGTCATTTTGGGGAACGACATATCCCTAGCTCAACACAAGGATGACTAATAATTGACTGATTGACTTTGATTGATGAAGATATATGATGGTAGTGTTGTCATTGCGGGGAACAACATATCCCTCGATCAACACAAGGATGATTGATAATTGACTGATTGACTTTGATTGATTTGGTTTACAAGAATATTAGGATCAAGACCAATGGATGTGATTGGGTAACTTGGAAAGATTGATTGACTTGATTGGTATGGACTAAGGATTGACTTTCATTTTGATTATTGTTTGGATTGATTGAAGATGATTTGACATGGATGAAAGGATGTGATGAATTGAATAGAAGAATTGATACGATTGGATTGATTTAGGTTGGAACAAATTGATTAGAGGATTGATTGATTGAGGAATTGATTTTCTTGGAATGATTTGATTAGAGGATTGTTTGATTGATAATTTGAAGAATGGTTTGACATTGTTTTGGCAATTTGATTGATTTTGACTGGATGACTAATTGGACTATGTTGTCTGTTGGTTCATGATTTAAATGTTGATGTTTCAAATGACTGACTCTGTCTAACTTATTTGACTAATGTGACAAACGTTGACTCTGTTTTGGGATTTTTGAGAGTTATTTGGAAGTTTTTGTATTTTTTTGGATATTTTGAAAAAAATAAAAAATTTGAAGTCTATGATTTTTTTGGATTTTTGACATGTTATGATTTTCTTTCCTTTTTGAAATGTTATGATTTTTTTGGATTTTTTAGAATATTTAATTTTTTTGGATTTTTGAAATGTTTTGAGGTGTCAATGGAGGACAATGTAGGTAGCCTTTATGCTAGATACCAATGACAAGGGGAAAACCAAGTCTAGGTGCAAGGGTGGGTGATAGGATAAGGGATAAAAGGCTGATGGTAGATGGATGGATGGAAAGGATGTATGCATCATAAGAGAGCAAGGATGTGATCTCCAAAGACTATGTCGCATAGGAATAACATGCCCCATTCTAGGTACAATACTTAGGATTTTTCATGACAAAGCTTATGACAATAGGATAATGATAGGCTTGTTTAGAAGGATGAGGTATGTCAAGAGATACCCAAAGCAAGTTTCAACATTTTCCCCCCTATTTTTATCAAGATCAAAAGAAGGAAGAGAGGATGAATGGACTCAATATGATAGGTATGTATGATGGCTAAGATGGTAGGTAGGATGGAAATGATAAGACATGAAAATGATAGGTTGAATAGATAAGACATTGTGCCCCCAAGTGTAAGTGACATAGAAGATCAACCTACACATGACGCCTTTTTGCCAATTTTTCATCATGGTACTTATCCAAGGCGCTTGTTTACTAGGTTTTCATCATTGGACAAAGGGATTTCTCTTTACTTTTTTTTTTACCTTTTTTGACTTTTTGGATAGGAGAAGGGGAATATGGATAATAGGGACTCAAGTGTCTAGTTCCATGAAAGGTGGTAGTCCCACTAGAGATGGATTTCATTGCAAGGACCATGTCAACTGTCATTATGCTCATAGATGTTGGTAAGGGATGACATGAAAGGGAGATGGAGTAGGTAGATGATGGATTATGATGTGGATTATGATGCAGATTATGCAAAAGATGAATGGGGAGGCTTAGCCAAAAGCATGGACCATAGGAAGTTGGTGGGGGAGATATGTAGGATAATGAGTGAAGGATGAGGAGATGGAGGTATGTGGAATTGGTATGAAATGGAAGGGAACCATGACCAATGGTTGGACACATTATGATAAACGTTGAAGATTTTGATGTGGACGGGGTGTAGGAAGCAATGGAGATGTTTTCTTAGGAGGTGGTGGATGTAGTACTTTTGGTACCCACATAGATTTAGTATTTTGATGATTTTTGTTTGGCTTGTGGGATGGAAGAATTTGATATTTTTGTATGGAATGACATTTTTGAAAGGATGAGGAGGATGGTTGGGATTTTTGTGATGAGGATGCCTCATTGGACTTGCCTTCCTTTTTATTAGGGACCCAAACCAATTTAGTTTTGGTCTTTACTTTTGGAGGTATGGGCTCATATAGCTTTTTGGATGTATTTTTCTTTGACTTTTTGTATTGATGTCCTAAGGCATGAGGGTCCTTATGATTTTTTACTTTATAGGTAGAGGCCTTGAATTTTTTTCTTTTGAATCCCATGGGTATGGTGGAATGAGTGGAAGCTTCATGTTTAGACAATGTGTGCATTTGTTGGTCATGATTAGGAATGTTAGGGTATTTATGGATAAATGGATAAGAGGATTGGATGGTAGGGATATTAGGTTTTGGGAGTAATGGTGGTAAAGTGGATGGAGGAATATTAGGAGTTGGAAGTAATGGTGGAAAAGTGGATGGTGGAAGGTGTATGGTCACATACTTTTGACATTTGTAGGATGATGGAGGAAGGATGGAAACATATGTTTTAGGCATATGATAGGATTCATGATGGAAAGTGGACTTAGGAAGCATGGAGGAAATAACATCTTGAGATTGGTGTCCTTGGGCTATATATCCAAGCCATAAGAGTGTGGAGGGACTTTGACATGGATGGGCTCCAAAATTCCTATTTCATGAAGGTCTAGACCTTTATCTTGGTGGTTCATGTTTTGGAGTGTGCAATGGACAACAGGACTAGGTGTAGGTGGAACACTAGACACAACTTCCTTATTCGATGGAGAAAATGAAGCAAGGGAAGATAATGGTTGTTGTTGTTCTAAGGAGGAGCATACATGAATGAGGGTGGAAAAACCAATAGGATATGATGGAGGACTTGCAATGGGGTCGATAGTGGGTGATGGAGGATCATTGGGATCTTGATTAGCATTGTGTTCACTTAGATCCAAGGTGTTTTTTTATCTTCTATGTGTGCTTTGGAGGCACTTGTCTCATCATGGGAAGTGTATGTTTGTGTATCATGGATGGGTGAGGTTTCAAGCTCTTGACCACAGAATGCATAAAGTTGGCTAAGGGCATCATCATGGTCTTCTTGATCATAAAAGAGGTCTTGATCAAACATGAAAGCTTTATCATGAATATGATTAGGTGTGTTATGAATGGAATCATTAGGAGGGAGTTGATCTTTATGTGGATGAGGGGGTAATGTTTCCTCATGTTTAGGATTGTGCTCTTGACATACCTCATGAATTATTTGAATGGAGGTGGAAGGGTATTTCTCATGGAGAGACTTGACATGTTCTTGATGGTCAACAACATAGGATCATGATAGAGGGTGACTTGGACTTACGAGGGGAGACTCTTGAATTTGCTCAAGGGGTTGACTACATGATGGGGTTGGAGGAATAGTTATGGTGTTTGACAAATCTTTGGTAGGTTCAATCATATGAGTTGGATTACATGGAAATGTTTGATTCCTTGCTAGTAGCCCTTGGGTCACATCTGTTGTAGGTGGATGGGTGGATTTGGGTAATGCCATAGATTTACTCTTGAGATTTTTGAATTTAGGGCATAGAGATGATGGAGGATTAGATGAGGGTGAGGGTAATGAAGAGTTTGATGGTTTAGAAGGTGGAGAGGCCAATGGATGAGGACTAGGACATGGTGGCTTAGGGAGATGCATTTTATTGGATGGTGGTATGATAAAGTTATAGGCATGACCTAGATTAGTGTTCCCCTTGTCAAATGGAACATGAGAATTGAAAGGCTCTTGATTTTGTTGCCAAGGTGGACTTGGGCTCCTATGTTCTTGTTGTGATATGGGTGGATATGTTGATGTCGAATTGACATGATAGATAGATGGGTTAGGTTGGCATGATGATGAAGGTGGCACATAGAATTGTGGTTTAATGTGTTGAGGTTGGAATGGTGTTTGGACTTGTTGTGGTATGATTTGTTGTTGTGATAATGATGGAGGGTTTGCATAAGATAATGGTTGTTGAGAGGTGGATTGATATGGATAAGATTTGACATTAGGAGAGGTGTGATAGGTTGATGAAGAGGTAACATTATATGTGGATGGATGAGGTTGATATGATGATATAGGTGACACATAAGATTGAGGTGAAATTTGTTGATGTGGTGATTGGACTTGATGTTGTGCTTGTTGGATTTGACAAGTGGCCTTGAGGTATTGGGCTTGTGCTATGAGTTGTTGCATTTGAGGTGATTGGTTTGTTTGAAGTTTTTGTATCATGTCATGGACTCCTTGAATGATTTGTTTGTTTAAAGGTGATTGGCTTGTTTGAGCTACGTGAAGTATGTGAACAAGCTTTTGTGCTATGTCTTCTAATGTTGTCATGGTGTAAAATGATGTTGATTGGATTAAAGAGATGATGATGATTAGGATATGATGTGGAATGACAAGATTGGATGATTTGGATGATGTGGCAAGTGTTTATTGGAAGTTTGACTTGGGCAATATCAAACACAAGATCTCACATGTAAATGCGTGAACACACACACCAAACACAATGATAAATTTATCATTTTCAAGATTAAATGTTATGATTAAGCAAACACTTGAATACACAACAACAAGCCTAATGCTATTCAAGTGGGTATGGCAAAGTAGGTCTCAAGGTAGTTTGCACGAGGTTGACTAGGTATAATTTGAAAGAAAAATCCTACCAATAAGCCAGGAGAAAGGGGTAACCCACCCTTCACCTTCACTTCCCAAAGGTATAAAGTTCTTTGGGGCTTAGCCAAGAGTGACAAGATTTCAACTCCCAAAGGAGAATTTCTTTGGATTCACATTTGATTGAGGTTGTCCCTTGGAGGGGTGTGTGCTCCAAGCAGGCCTCCTAAGAAGGGTATGACAAAAGCAAACCAAGTGAGGTGTTTTAGAGGACACACACACTTGATTCACACTCGCAGTGATTAATTTCCCTTTAGAAAATTGAAATGTGTGTAAAACAGTTCAAGCACTTGTTCTCTTTAACCCCAATTCAAGATTTGTGATTGAATACAATGGTTCATTTTAACCTGATTTCAATGATGTGACATCAAACAAGATTTATTTTAGACCCCAAAATCCAAATGTGTGATCAAACAAATTAATTTTTTTAAGCCCCAAATTGAAGTGTGTTGACAAGCAAGATTAAGAGATGAAGATGGAATGTGAACACCTAGACTTTCTTTAGCTCCAAATTTTTGTCCACTTGATCCAAATTGTCCTTTGAAGTGTTTATTTGTTCTACACATTCACAAAACCAACAACAAAGCCAAAACCCTAACATTATAATTGATCACTAATATTAGAAGGTTAGCTAGTCAAGACAAATCTGATTTTTGGAAATGTTTTCTGCATCAAAAATAAAAATACAAAGAACAAACCCTTACTGAAATTTCCAAAGCTTTCCAAAAATGTAAAGAAATCCGAAAAAAATTGTTGTTTTGCACCTGAAATTAATTTTTTATGAAAAATCATAAAAAAATTCAAAACAGCTCCAAAAATTCTTATTTTTGGACTGAAGGCGTCTTACATCATCCCAAATCTACAGAATTTTTTTGTGAAAAGATCTACCACCGTTTGTGAGATACAAGCAAATCTTTGTAAAACCCTAATTTTCAAGATCTATTTTTTGACTAATTATTTCTCATCCAAATTTAAAACATAAAGAACAAAACCCTATTGAAATTCAGAGAGATTTCCAAAAATTTAAAAATATTTGAAAATTTTGATAATTTTCTCTCAAAATTGATTTTTCATAAAAAATAACAAAAAAATTATTAAAAATTAAAAACAGGTTCAAAAAATCTGATTTTTGGATTGAAAGCTCTTGATATTGTCCCCAACTTGTAAAAAACAAATTGTGAGAAAATATTTAGTTGTTTGAAATTTATGGTTGAATCTTTGAAAACTAGGGTTTTGTCCCAAAATGATGCAAAACCTACAACAAAAAGGATTCAACTCCAAAATTTCTCAAAATATTGAGCTAAAAATCAATTAGGGGGTTCATGTTGGGTTCACCAAAATGTATATGAAAATTTGGATAAAATAAAAATGATAAAACAATAACATGCATTACCTAATCCAAATCTTCAATACCTCAAATAGACGCAATGATGGATGAATTATTTCATTGATTTGATATGTTGGTTGCTCAATTCTGCAGCATAACATTAATATGGAAATGATAGATAGAAAGAATGAATAATTCAAGAATGATTTTGACAGCACAAAGATACTTGAAGAATCAACCCCCCCAAATGACTTATGAGAGGGTTGATTTATAGACAATGTCTGATTTGGATTGATGGTTGAGATTGGATTTCAATAAGATGCCTTAATCAATGGCCAAGATTGAAAGTTGTAGTATGGACTAGGGTTAGGGAAAAATTAGGGCAATGAGAAGGATTAAGGGTTGAGATTGAATTATGAGATAATTCAATCAAGGGCCAAGATTAAATGATATGTCAAGAGATAAGATTTGATGTGGAAGATAAGATTGACAAGGATAAAGAGGTGATAGGGGAAATTAAATAATAAAAATTATTTAATTTAGGTGGCCAATGAATAATTAAATAATTAAAATAATTATTTAATTATAGAAGAATGTGATAAAAGGAATCATTTTGAATTAAATAATGATTTAATTCAAAATTCAAGAGAGTGGACCAAATTAAATAAATAAAATTTATTTAATTTATGAGAGAAGAGGCTAATGAATAATTAAATAATTAAAATAATTATTTAATTATAGTGGAAAGTGGACAAAAATTAAATAAATAAGAATTTCTTTAATTTTAGAAAGAAGAGGACTTAATTAGTGATGTAATTAAATAAATAAAATTTATTTAATTAATCAAGGGGGAATAAAGATAAAAAATAAATTAATTAAATAATTAAAATTATTTAATTATCAAAGGCAAAAGAGGAAATGATGGAGAATTTAGAAATTGCAAGCCTGGGACACTTTTTAGTGTCTATAGGGAGCATTAGATTTGTGTTACTTACATGTTTGACATTGTTTTGTTGATCTTTTGTTAGTCTATGCAGGTTTTGTGCTCACATATAGTAACATTATTATAATCCTTTAATATGATTTATTTTAACATTTCATATAAATTGGCAAAGTGCAAATAGGTAGGGAATGGTTCACCAAATTTTAATAGTTTTGATTTACTATAGATTTGTTCCTAGTTTGCATCATTACACCATAAATAAAATGTATAATTCCTAATTCTACTTCCTATAAATAATAGTAACTAACTTTGTTAATTTTAAATGTATGTGGAGGTCAAAGTCTTCAAGACTAGAGCCTTATTGGTCATAGAGTTAGATTTAGCCATTAAAACTAGTAAATAAGAAATTACTAGAGACACGACATACAACAACCACATCTACTTAATAATCCCTCTTCAAACTTGTAAATGCTCACATAAAACAACAAAGAGACCATTACAATGATAAATTGCAATATAGTAAGGTCATACAACACTTGTCAAATTCTGGTTGTAGTCACATCAACAAATGTGATGGAAGAAACCTCATGGTAAAGAATATTTATTACACTTCTTTGCCCAACTAGTCTCTCAAAATGAATACAACTAAAAAACAAGACATGTGAATACATATATCTACTACAATAGCTACCTCTCTATAATTTGTGGGATATGATGTAGGAGCATCCGGGTGCATGGGTAATCCTGCACACTCTAATTTTGTCTTGATTTTATTTTCTCATTTTTGGTGTTGTTTTCTTGCAAGAATGATTTGATTTTTTTTAATTCTTTAACCAATTTGTATGGTTGGGCAATTAAATTTAAATATTAGAATTTTGGTGTTGTAAATTGTTAAAAATTTATAAATTAATGCTAACACAAAAGCCCACACCTAGGGTTGAAGAGGTTAATTTGGGCATCTTGTAACCCCCCTGGAAATTCAAATTTAGCGTCATTTAATGAGGAGTGGGAATTTGGAGGCTTGGAGTGGAGTTGATGGATTGAGGAAGAATTGGAGATTTTGGGTAAAATATTTTGTAACTCTCACTTGGAAAAATTGAATGCGAGCATTTAATATTTTCTTTTATGCATTTCTAAGCATTTTCCTTGAGGAGGGTGTGGGATTTTCCCAGGTTCATTTTGGAAGGTTGTTTTGGAAACCACAATGGTTTCCTCATTCATGAAACTCTTTATATTCATACCTTGTTTTGGGACGTAAAAAATTTTAGCGTGGCTCTTGTAGAAGGAGGAAAAATACTCCTTGTTTGTGCAAGCTTTGAAGTGAATATATAGTAGCAAATATATTTAAAGATTGCAGGCTATTATAGCAATGATGTCCAATAGAAGATAGCCAGTGTAGTGAGCTAGAAGCTATAGGAAGAAGTTGGATTGGAGAAGGATAATTTATTGTTTATATTTTCTAATTGTATCAGATTCATTATGATTTTCCAACAACCCATAAGCTACAAACATTGTATTTTCATATTTGCTATGATTTCATGTAATTTGAAGAGATTTTGAAATGAGAAATTGAAGACACATACTGCAAATTTTGGGTTGATTCAAACCATTTTAGTTTCGCATTTTATGATTTTTGGATTTTGTTGTTGAGGGGTTGGATCCTCTTGCATCAAATGGTATCAGAGCTAGAATATCTTGAGAGTTGGTGAACAGTGAAGCGGGGAAGTCATGAAAGAGAGTTGTGAGCAAATTTGTTTGTTGTAGGTATGAAAGAGGGCCTGTGACTTCTATCCTCCAACAGAGATAAATCTGGGTAGAAGGTGTAGAGTTCCTCCAATGAGAGAGGGTAGGTAGAGGAAGCATCTTCCAGAGTCTTTTTTGGGTAGAGAGTAGTATGTGATGTATTTTGGCAGCAAAAGAGATGGGTATACGCTTGAGGAAGAAGCTCGTGAAATGGGAGAGTTGGAGCAAGTATCAAAAGAGGAGGATCACTTGGATGATCATGGATATAAATTAAAGGTTAGAAAAATTGGAGCTACTACAATGTGGAGAGATAGCTAAGAGCCATGAAGAGCTGAAAGGTGTAGCAAAAAATAAAGGAAAAGAAATTGGGACATCAAAAAGAAATGAGGTACAATTTGATAATTTTGAGTTTGATTTGTTTACAGATGGAGGTATTAAAGTGGGGCTCTTTGATGGTCCCATCTTTGATGAGGAAATTGGTGAAGATGAAGAAGATCTCCTATTGAGAGAGGAGATAAGAGGGATAGAAAAGTTATTAAATGGAGAGGTAACTTCTGATTTTTCCAGAATGTATGAAGAGGCAGATTTGTATGCAACATGTTTGTGTGAATAAGTTGTTGAAGATGCTACAATTGGGACAAAAATTTAAGACATGAAGATGATGGTAAGAAAATATGGGGTAGATGAAAACCTCATAGCGAAGGATTAGATAAAGGTTGTAGTTAAAGAAGACACCAAAAACATTACAACAAAGAAAAATTGAGGTATACTTGTTTGCATTTTGTGATAATAATATTTTTTCCTTCATTTGTAATGTTGAAGGTTGAGAAGTATGGAGAAGAATAGATGGAAACTGTTGATTTCCATGAAGTTGTAGGGGAAAATTTTTGTGTGTATATTGAAGGTGTTGATGTGTATGATGAGGGAAATTGGTGGAGGTGGTCAGATTTTGGTGGGTTGGATCCCATGAAAGAGGTTAGGAAAGGATAGAATCATTGGAGGATGATGGTTTGTGGTGGATACAAAACCATGAGAGGAAAGAAGAATGGTGAGCAAAGCTATTAGAGGAGAGCGAAGCTAGTTTCGACAAGATGTTGGAAGAAGAGGAAGAAAAGACAAGAGGATAAGGAAGAAAACTGGATGAAGAAAAAACACATGATCTTCAAAATTTCATGAGTTCCCACTCATGAAACATTTCTCTTACTTTGGTTGTTTGATGCAGGAGCATCCAGGTGCATAGGAAATCCTACACACTCTAATTTTGTGTTATTTTATTTTCTCATTTTTGGTGGTGTTGTCTTACATGCACGATTTCATTTGTTTAAAAATATTTAACCAATTTGTATTGTTGGGAAATTAAATTTAAATATTGGAATTTTGGTATTGGAAATTGTTAAAAATTTATAAATTAATGCCAACACAAAATCCCACACCTAGGATTGAAGAGGTTAATTTGGGCATCTTGTAACTCCCCTAAAAATTCAAATTTGGCATCATTTAATGAGGAGTGGGAATCTGGATGCCTAGGAGTGGAGTTGATGGATTGAGGAAGAATTGGAGATTTTTGGTAAAATATTTTGTAACTCTCACCTAAAAAAATTGAATACGAGAATTTAATATTTTCTTTTATGTATTTCTAAGCATTTTCCTCAAGGAAGGTGTGGGATTTTCCTAGGTGGGTTTTTACAGGTTGTTTTAGAAACCATTGTAACAAGCCCCAATTCAAGCCTCTTCCCAAACACTCAAAACTCTCACTAAATAACTCACAAACATTCAAGAAATCTCTCTTTACTACTTGCACTCAACATTACTTGCACAAAAAACTATAGAAGAATGGAAGCAAATGAATTCCAAAAGAATGAAAGAAAAGACTAAGAGGATGCCCTCTATTTATACAAAACTTTGAGAAACTTAATGCTATAGTTTAGCTCTCATATTTGCCACCTTTTTCCTCCCGTTTTCCACCTCTAAACTACAAACATTAATTCAAAACCAAATTCTCTTCTAATCAAGTTGACTAAGAAAGATTGAGTGAAATGTGGCTGCTAAAAGAATCATAATACAAACACATATACAGTCCCAACAAACTCAACTTCTACCATATGGCTAAGTCACCTCCAAAAGCCTACCAGCAATGGTTATCTTACCAAGTCAAAACATGGAAATGGTTTCCTACAGGTTTTCTACTTCCATCGTGGCTTTTTTTGCTTACCACAATTTTTTTATGGCACCTAGAAAGGAGGTTGTCAATCAAACACAATACAAACTCTTTTTACCTTGATGCCAACTCGTGGCTTTGACCAAGTCCAATGATTTTATCTGCTTGTGCATGGCTTTCCAAATACTTAACTTCGATATTTAAATGAATCTCTTTACTTTTTCATGGCACAAAAAATAGGCACATCATATAGTTTATTAAATGCCATTCATAATGCATTCCATGTGCTTTATACTATGCGCTCAATATTTCAGCAATTATCACTCTATCACATATATGAATATATGTGTAGTATTTAGTATATGATATGTTTAAGTTGTTCACTTTATATAAGTGTTACATTACTCACTTACCTTGCATTACATGTGTGTTGGTATCTATTCATATTATTCAATATATATAACGATATATATTAATATATATGTATTATAATGCTTAATCCTTATAATATATATATATATATGTATGTATTAATGTATATATTAAAACCATTCAGTTTCTAATCATATACATATATACCAAATGTATATACATATATTAATATATATTTATGTATGTATACATTATTAAATACATACATATATACATATATATCATTATTTAACATCTAATAATAATAACATATATATATATACCCAGTGTATATATGTGTTTGTGTGTGTGTCCAATTGATTTCCCATGTATATGGGGTATCTGTGTATGAGTATGCATAAGTATTTCTACCTACGTATGTGCACACACGTATATGCTCATATGCATGAGTTATCGCATATATATACATTTAATGTATATACATATCAATTTATATATATATATATATAAATAATACACGAAGAAGAACATTTACCCAAAATAGAGACTCAGCCACTTTAATTCAAACCAAAGAAACAACCAAATGAAATTAAATACCGATAAACAAACATTCCAATTATCCCAAAAACTATGACCAAGGGTTTACTTACCGATTCTCGAACTGACTTGAATTAACTTGACTAACTAGGATGTGAGTGTGTGATAGCTCAAGTAGATACATTAGGGGTTACCATACCAAACTCCTCTCCTAGGTGATACTCCCCCTCTCTTACTAGAGGGCTTGATTCTTTCATGCATCCAACTTAGTGCATCACAAAAGAAGTTAGCCGATAACATAATATTCATATACATCATATACCATTTTCATCATCAAAGCATTAAAACATTCATATTACATTGCACATTCATTTATTTAATTCCATAGAAATATATATACAAAAACATGTTCATCTATTAACATTTTAACTCATAAAAGTAACAATAATTGGTAATCTCATGATGGGGTGTAACATATCCCCCCCTTATGAATCATCATCCCCAATTATTTAAGTATTAAACATAAAATGTACAACATAAAGCATAATAAAGATTATTTTTAAGAACTTTCAAAGTCTAGCAAAACATGGGGAAACTTTTGCTTCATCTCAACATAGTCTTCCCAAGTGGTAGAATCTTCTACATATTGATCCCACTAGACCTTGCATTGCATAATCTCTCTATTATGCAAGTGAAGCCTACGTGTTCCAAGCACTCCGAGAGGCTCAATCATTACCACTCCTGGGTCTTGTACTTGTAAATCATTCCAATCAATAACATGATTATCTCCTAGCATGTACTTCTTAAGGTACAACACATGAAAGACATTGTACATCCTAGTAAGAGTTAGTGGTAAAGAAATTTGATAAGCAACATGGTTAAATTCTTTGAGAACCGAAAAAGTACCTACATTACATGGTGCCAATTTGGATGACTTCCCAAAATTTATAGAACTCTTGTGAGGCTTCACTCTGAGCAAAACCTTTTCCCCTACTGAGAAATTTTGGGGTACCCATTTAGAATCTGCATAACTCTTCAACCTATCATTAGATTTTTCTAACCTTTGCTTAATTATACTAACTTGCTCCTCCATTTATAATATCATTTCTGGCCCAAGGCTTATCTTATCTTCTAGCTTATCCTAGCTTATAAGAGTTCAACACTTCCTACCATACAATGCTTCAAACAAAACCATCTTAATTATGGAATGATAAGAATTGTTATACACAAATTCCACCAAGAGTAAATAATCTTCTCACTTGTATTGTTTGTTGCAAGATGGTGTGTCCCTTGGTCTTCTTTTTCCATCATGGTGCTTGGGTTCGTGACATGTCTTAACTGCCTCCCATGGATCTTGTTTAAATATAGCAATTGTATCGAGCATTAACAGGTCGATCTTTTGGTGCAATGGCAACCACTAATGTAACAATTGGTATTAGAGCTGAGGTCACAGGTTGAACTCCTCACTTGTGTTGGGGGGTATTGTTGCAAGATGGTGTGTCTCTTGGTCTTCCTTGTCCAGCATGGTGCTTGGGTTCGTGACATGGCTTAACCGCCTCCTATGGATCTTGCATAAATCGGGTGGTTGAATCGGGCATTAACAGGTCGATCTTTTGGTGCAATGGAAACCACCAATGTAACATTGTTGATCCATGTAATTTATTCTTATTAGATCTTCTAACACTTGGTTCACCGTTTCAATTTGACTATCAGTTTCTGGATGATATGTTGAACTTATGTTGAACTATGTCCCAAGTGAAGAAAATAGCATTTTCCAAAACCTAGATGTTACACAAGCATCCCTGTCAGAAATAATCTTTTCAGGAACTCCATGTAATCTAAACACCTCTTACATAAACTTTCGAGCTATAATAGGAGCTCCATCCATTAGATTCCTTGGAACAAAATGGGTTATCTTGGTAAGCTTATCCACCACTATCAGAATGACATTATTCTTATTCTTAGACATTGGAAGACCTTGCACGAAATCCATGCTAATGACTTTCCACTTCCTTTTTGTAACTTCATGAGGATACAAAAGTCTTGCAGGGTGATGATGCTCTTCCCTCACCCTTTGGCATTCTAAGCAACTTGCTACAAATCTTGTAATATCCCTTTTCATTCCTTTCCAGAAATATAATGGCTTTACATCATCCAACAACTTAGTCACTCTGGGATGTCCAGAATAAGGTGTGGTATGAACTTCCTTCCACATTGTATTCCTTAACTCCTTAAATTCAGGTACATATATTCTTCCCTTAAACCTTAACAAACCATTAGGTTCAAAGTAAAATCCTTCATACCTTGGATCTTGTAGATTATCTGAGAGTTCTTACTTGACTTGCTCATAGTACTTGTCACCCTTGGATTTTTGTAACACTTGACTCTTAAAATCAATTTGAATTGATATCATCGAGGAGATATGTCTCCTACAACTTAGGGCATCTACAACTCAGTTTTCTTTGCCCTTGATATAGTTGATATTAAAATCATAATCAGATATCAATTCAAGTCATCTCCTTTTTTGTACATTTAGATTCAGTTGGGTAAACAAATACTTCAAACCATGGTGGTTGGTCTCTAGTTTAAAAGGTTTCCCCAACAAATAGTTCCTCCACATCTATAATTCATGGACAATTGTTGCCAGTTCTAGATCATGTGAAGCATAATTTTTCTCATAAGGCTTCAGCTTCCTAGACTCATAGGAAATGAATCACCCATACTGTATCAACACTACACCCAGACCTTCTCCTGAAGCATCCATGATGATAATAAAATCACCCTCTAGATCTAATACTTTTAGTATTAGAGTTGTATTTAACTTCTCCTTAAGTTGGTCAAATTTTGATTGACATTTCTCTGAACATTCAAAAAAATTCTCTTTTCTCTACAATGAAGTGATGGGAAAAGCTATTCTATAAAAAAATTCTACAAAATTATGATAATATCCTATCAAGCCTATGAAGCTTCTAACTTCTAGTACATTCTTTGGTACTATCCATTCAAGTACTGCCTTAATTTTTGTTGGATCAACTACAATCCCATCACCTAAAATCACATGACCCAAATACTACACTTCTTTTTGAAAGAAGGTACATTTCAAAAGTTTTCCATAAAGCTTATGCTCTATTAGACATTGGAGAACAATCCCTAGATGTTGGAGATGTTATTTTGTTGCAAGTATGTGCAATTGGTGTTGTCATTGATGTCAACAAGCATTGGTGTTTTCATTGGTGTCAATCTATGAGCAGGAGATTGTTGCAAGAGTGTGAGCAATCGGTATTGAGTTGATGTTTGTCTTTGATTATGCTTTGATTAGTTGTATTATGTTGTCATTAGTAAGCTACTGGTGTCAACCTCTAGTGTTGCTTTGATAAGCTTTTATCTATGGATGTATGATTGAGTTGCTATGATACAGTTGGCTTGGTGGTGATGAGGAATTGTTGAATATGTTGAGGATGTGTCTCTAGTGCTTGGTTTCCAAGTGATTTTGAGAACATTTGAATAAAAAGAGGAAACAGTGTGTTGTAGAGGTGTTCTGGTATACAGAGTTGTATTCTAGTTTTTCTCTAAATTTCTTCTATGTTGAAGATCTACTTATGTGGTTTGGATATATTGATTAGAGGTGTTCAGAGGTGTTCCACACATAATTTGGTGTGTTAGATCATTGTGCAAAGGAATTTTTTTTCACCAGTGTACAAATTATGTATTTCAAAGGTGTTTGGGAGAAATTTTTTTGCTCTGCATTTCTCTGTAGAGTGGTTTCAGGTCTTGCAAATCTGGAAGGATGCTAATAGTGTTTGTATCTTTCTTCAATTGAAGTTGTTTAAGGTTTGGTACTTCAGAATTTGGTTTATTGAGTTGCAATGTATGGCATAATTTTTTGAGCATACTCGGTGTGTGCATTCTTTAGGTGAAACTTGTTGCGAAGGAATTTGTTGGATTTTAGGGTGTTTGTGGAATATTCTTGATCATTTTCAACCATGGTGTGTGGTCCACAAGTCATCTTTAGATGTGAGGAAGCATGTACTTAAATGTTAATGGTGTTTACACAGGTTCGACCGACCTTGGGTGTTTACACTAATTATGGAGTTGCTTTGGTGTTTGTGGAAACATGGCATGGCGTGTATTAATGGATTTAGGTTTGAGTTAAGGTATGTTATGGTCCACCTTCATTCCTTTCCAACAAGGAATGTTTTGGTGCCGACCTAATTTGAATTTGTACAGTTGAGGTGCATATCCAACCTTGGAGAATGTTTTCAAGGTTGAAGATGGTATAAATATGTGTTGAATTGTTGAGTGATGATAAGATATATGTGTGTAATGTGAATGATGCAAATTGTAGAGTTATGAGGTGTGAATTAGAGAAGTGCAGTGTGAGATTTCATGTGTTAGATTACTAGATGTAGTGAGCAAAAGGTATCTACAATCTTCAATAAGAATGAGAAGGTGTTGGTGATGTTGTGGTGGACTTTTTTGTTGCATTGAGATGAATTTATCATTATAACATTCTTCTCTATCTTATTTTCTATTTTGGCAGTGAGCCTTTCTTCTTTCTGGGTAGTGAGCCCTTAGATAGTGAGCCCTTTGTAATCGGTGTTGATATTACTTTATATTGTGAGATAATCCTCACTATGGTTTTTCCCTTCTTGGGATTTCCACGTAAATCTATTGTTTCATTGTGCATGGTGTTGGTTTGGTTTTGTTTCTGTTATTTTCTTTCATGATAAATAATTCTAAAAAAATAAGGGTTAATTAAATTAATGTGGATCTAAATGTTTGTGAGAGTTCTGAAGTTTTAAGGTAAAATTGATTCACTCTCCCCCTTAGTTTTCTTGTGCATTCAACAATCAATATCAAAGAAAGGTTCCTTGGAAGAAAGCTTAACTGCTTGAGGTAGATCTGGGATGGCACACAAGAAATATGTTCCTCTATTTGATGGATCAGATTATGCATCCTAGAAGACAAGGATGGAAGGCTTTCTGGTTTCCTTGGATTTGAAATCTAGAAATTTGTTTAGACTAGATATACTATACCTACAAGTGGTCTAAGCATTGATGATGAGATCATGTCCTATGAAAATAATGGTAAAGAAAGATATGCTCTCTTAAGTGGTCTTGCTAATTCTAAACTAGTGAAAGTTATGAATCTGAAAACTGCTAGAGAAATTTGGGTAAAGTTAGAAAGCATTTATGAAGGAGATGACAAGGTCAAGCAAGCTAAGATGTAGAACCTTAAGATTATGTTTGGGACCTTGTGGATGTCTGAAGATTAAAACATCACAAGCTACATGTAGAAGGTGGATGAAGTTTTCAACTCCATCAAAGGTCTTGGTGGAGAACTAAAAGAAGAAGTGGTAAAGAAGGTACTCAAAACTCTTCCTAACTCTCATAATCATAAAGTTTTTTCTATTGAGGAATTTTAAGATTTGAGAAAATATTCTAGAGATTAGTTGTATGGTTCTTTATCTACTTTTGAAATGAGATAATTTGGTCCAAGCAATACAAAACTTGAGACTTATTTTAAGGCTATCAAATCAGAGAAAACTGAGATATCAAATCAGGAGGATCTTGATGATGTGGAAGCTGACTTTGTGAGAAGAGTGAAAAAGGGTATTGGAAAGTAAAAAGGTAAGTTTCCTTTCAAATGTTTCAGTTGTGGAAAGATAGTTCATTATGCTTCAAGACATCCAAACAGATATTTGAATGACAAAAACAAGGAGAACAAAGGTAAAATGATTAAGAAAAATTATTATGTTCAAGAAGATGTCAGTATATTTGATGATGAATCTGATTATGGGGATGATGAGGATGGTGAATGCTTGTTCATGGATTTAAAAGATGAAACTAATTTTTCTAAATCTGAGAGATGTGTGAAGGATAGTGCTCTTGAAGTAAGTACTAATACTAAAGTCACTTTGGTGTCTGCTTTTCATGCTAGACAGGAGAAGAACTACTAGACCATTGACAATGGATGCTCTAATCATATGAATGGTGACAAGAATAAGTTTGTTAAACTTGAAAAATATGGTTTGGTGATGATACATCTGCTAAGATATGTGGAAAAGGTTCAATCAGCTTTGATGGAAAGCATAACATTGATGATGTTCTTTATGTTAAGGGTTTAAGACATAACCTCTTGAGTGTTGGAAAAATGTGTAGCAAAGGATACAATCTTATGTTTCAAGATGATGGCTATGAGATTAGAAAAGGCTCTCGAATTGTGATTTCTACTGGAAGAAGGATAGATGGAAATGACTATCAACTCAAAGGTGTTGATGGTTATTGTTTCATCACTCAAATAATGAGAGTTGGCTATGGCATAGAAGAATGTGTCACATCAATTTTGATATCCTAGGTAGAATAAGTTCAGTTCAAGTTGTGAGAGATATGTCAAACATTACAAAGTCTATCAATGTTGTTTATAAGGAATGTCAAGTATGAAATCAAGTAAGAAGAAGTTTCAAATTCAAAGAACAATCTTCTACCAAACTATTGGAATTGGTGCATACAGATATTTTTGGACCTACTAGAGTAAGAAGTCTTCAAGGTGATAGGTATTTCATACTATTTATTGATGATTATTCTAGAATGACTTGGGTTACTTTTCGCAAAGAAAAATCAAAAGCTCTAGATAAGTTTAAAGCATTCAAATTTATGGTTGAGAATGAAATGGATATGAAAATAAAATGTTTGAGGTTTGATAGATGTGGAGAGTTCACCTCCAATGAGTTCAATATCTTTTGTGAGAATCATGGAATAAAGAGACATTTATCTGCCCCTAGGAATCCTCAGCAAAATGGAGTGGTTGAAAGAAAGAATAAAATGTTCAAGAAGTTGCAAGGACACTGATGAAAAAAACAAATCTACCAGAAGTCTATTGGAGAGAAGCAATTCATATTTTTTTTACATACTTAATAGAGTAAAAGCAAAGATAAAATAGCACAAAGACTCCCAATGAGAAATGGTATGGAAGAATTCCTACTGTCAAATGCTTCCAAGTGTTTGGAAGCAAATGCTATATCAGAAGAGATAAAGAAAACTTAGGAAAGTTTGATGCAAGGTCTGATGAGGGTATCTTCCTTGGATATTCTACTAGAAGTAAAGCTTACCAGTGCTACAATAAGAGGCTAAGAAATATTTTTTAGAGTGCAAGTGCCAAGGTTGATGAAGACCTATAAAATAATGGTGGTGATAGATGGATATAAATCAGATGAGTCTTCTTGTAAAGAAGAAAAAACTAAGGAAAAAGAAGTGAAAATTGAAGAGGAAGAAGCTCTGAAAAAAATTCCTCAAACTCTTAAGTATCTGTAGAAGAATCATTCTAAACAACAAAAAATTGGTGATAAGAGAAAAGATGTGCTGACAAGAAGGAAAGATGATGAAGAACGGGTAAATCTATGTTTACTTTCTGAATTTGAACCTAAAATAGTGATTGAAGCATGCAAGGATGAGTATTGGATCAAGGCTATGGGAGAAGAACTAATGTAGATTGAGAAGAATCAGACTTGGGAACTTGTCCCAAGACCAACAAACAAGAATGTGATTGAAACTAAGTGGGTATTCTAAAAAAAATTGAATAAGAATGCAGAAGTGGTAAGAAACAAGGCAAGGCTTGTGTGTAAAGTCTACTCACAAGTAGAAGGAATAGACTTTGAGGAGACATTTTCTCTGGTGGAAAGAATGGAAGCTATTAGGATGTTTTTGGGTTTTTCAAAATATAAGGATATCAAAGTATATCAAATGGATGTGGAGTCTGTTTTCTTGAATGGAGAATTGTAAGAAGTATACATAGGACAACCAGAAGGATTTCAATTATCAGATAAACCGGATATGGTTTGTAGATTGAAGAAGGCATTATATGGATTGAAGCAAGCTCCTAGAGCTTGGTATACAAGGTTAGATAGGTACTTGTTACAACAAGGATTCAATAAAGGTACCATAGATAGCAATGTTTACTTCAAAATTGAAAAAAATCAAATCTTGATTGTGGTTGTGTATGTTGATGACATAATTTTTGGAGGAAATGAAACTATGTGTAAGAAATTTGCAGTTCAGAGATGCAGAAAGAATTTGAAATGTCAATGTTTGGGGGGATGAATTTCTTCCTTGGGCTACAAATCAACCAGATAAATAAAGGTATTTTTATTTCACAATCAAATTATGTCAAGGATATGTTGAAGAAGTTTGGAATGGAAGACTCTAAACTAGTATGTATCCCTATGGTTATTGGTTGCAAGCTGATAAAAAATGATGAATCTCCTATGGTTGATCAGAGCAAGTATAGATCAATGATTGGAGGACTGCTATATCTAACTTCTACTAGACCAGATATCATGCATGTAGTTTGTATTGTGGCTATATTTCAAGATCCTAGAGAGTCACATGTTGCATTAGTGAAGAGGATATTCAGATACTTGAAGGGCACTCTAGATCATGGCTTGTGGAATCCAAAAGTTATTGAATTTACTCTGAGTGCTTACACAGATGCAGATTGGGTTGGTTGTGTAGATGACAAGAAAATTACAAGTGGCAGTGCATTGTTTCTTGGATGCAGATTGGTGTCATGGCTAAGCAAGTAATAGTGTCTTTATCTACTGCAGAGGTAGAATACATTCCAGTAGCATCTTTTTGAACACAAGTTTTGTGGATGAGGAAAATATTAAAGGATATTAGAGTGGTATATGATGAACCAGTTTCTATCTTTTGTGATAATACAAGTGTTATCAATATATCAAAGAATTTGGTAATGCATTCAAGGACAAAGAATATCTCAATCTAGTATCACTTTTTGAGAGAGAAGGTTGTAGAGAATGAAGTGAAGCTTTAATATGTGCCTACAAAGGATTAGGTTGTTGAAATATTCATTAAGGCTCTTCTTAAGGACACTTTTGAGTATCTCCAAGAGAAGTTGGGGGTTACTGCCCCTCCTTCTTTGAACTAGATGCATAAGGAGATGCATCAGTCCAGTGGATCTCAAGATTCATTATGTGGTCTAGACTGATGTTGGTGGCTACCTCTCAAGGGGAGTAGGTAGTGGCATTATTGATTGTTACAGTCAAGATGAGTGAGTGTTGTCATTGTACAGTGGTTGTTGATTGATGTAGTATGGTGTGTGCTCCTAAGGGGGAGTATCCAAAGCAGTAAAGAGAGAAAGTATGTATGATTGATATCAAAGGGAGAAAGAGATGCAAATGTGTTACCCTTTTCCATTGATGTCAAATGGGGAGAGAGAGAAATGTGAAAAATGTTCAGTTGATAAAGTGGGAGAATGAGTCATGAGAAAAATGAGGTGAGCTAGCTGACAAGAGGGAGAAAAGAGATAATGAGTTGGTATGGAGAAAAATATTTAGGATTAGAGTTGTGTTTGTTGTTGACTGTTTTTCACATCATGTATTGTCATCAATGACAAAGGGGGAGATTGTTGCGAGTATATTTAGTTGGTTTTGTCATTGATGTCAACAAGCATTGGTGTTGTCATTAGTGTCAATTGTATGAACAGGAGATTGTTGCAAGAGTGTGGGCAGTTTTTATTGAGTTGATGTTGTCTCTGATGATGCTTTGATTAGTTGCATTATGTTGTCATTATTAAGCTATTGGTGTCAACCTCTAGTGTTGCTTTGATAAGCTTCTATTTATGGATGTATGATTGATTTTCTATGATTTAGTTGGCTTGATGGTGATGAGGAATTGTTGAAGATGTTTAAGATGTGTCTCCAGTGCTTGGTTTCCAAGTGATTTTAAGAAAATATGAATAAAAAAAGGAAATAGTGTGTTGCAGAGGTGTTCTGGAATACAGAGATGTGTTCTAGTTTTTCTCTGCATTTCTTCTATGCTGAAGATCTTCTTATGTGGTTTGGATATGTTGATCAGAGGTGTTTAGAGGTGTTGCATCCAAAATTTGGTGTGTTGTATCACTGTGCAGAGGAAGAACTTTGTTCACCAGTGTGTGAACTGTGCATTGCAAAGGTGTCTGGGAGAAATGTTTTTGCTCCACATTTCTTCACAAAGTGGTTTCAGGTCTTGCAAGATCTAGAAGGATGTTGATAGTGTTTGTATCTTTTTTTAGTTGAATTTTTTTGAGGTTTGGTGCTTCAGAAGTCAGTTTATTGAATTGCAATGTATGGCAAAATTTTCTAAGTGTACTAGGTGTGTACATTCTTCTAGGTGAAACTTGTTTCGAAGGAATTTTTTGGATTTCAGGGTGTTTTTGGAATATTTTAGATCATGTTCAAGTGTGTTGTGTGTCTATGAGTCATTTTTGGATGTGAGGAAGCGTGTACTTAAATGTTAATGGTGTTTACATGGGTTTGACTAACCTTGGTTGTTTACACTAATTGTGGAGTTTCTTTGGTGTTTGTGGAAGCGTGATGTGGCATGTATGAATAGATTTAGGTTTGAGTTAAGGTATATTGTGGTTCTGACTTCATTCCTTTCCACTGTGAGAATTTTTTGGTGCTGACCTAATTTGAATTTGCATGGTTGAGGTGAATAGATGACCTTGAAGAATGTTTTCAAGGTTGAAGATGGTATAAATATGTGTTGAGTTTTTGAGGGATGATAAGATAGATGCGCATAATGTGAATGATGTGAATTATAGAGTTGTGAGGTACGAATTAGTGAAGTGTAGTGCAAGCTTTAATGTGTTAGATTATTGGATGCAGTGAGAAAAAGGTATCTACAATCTTTAGTATGATTGTGAAGGTGTTGGTAATGTTGTGGTGGACTTTTTTGTTGTATTGAGATGGATTTCTTATTGTAACATTCTTCTCTATATTCTTTTCTATTATGGTAGTGATCCCTTTGTAATCGATGTTGATATTACTTTATATTGTGAGATAATCCTCACTATGGTTTTTTCCTTCTTGGGTTTCCCACGTAAATCCGATGTTTCATTGTGCATGGTGTTACTTTGGTTCTATTTCGGTTATTTTTTTCATGATAAATCATTCTAATAGATTAAGGGTTAATCGAATTAATGTGGATCTAAATTTTTATGATGGTTCTAAATTTTTAAGGTACAACTGAGTCACCCCCTTCTCTCATTTGTCTTGTGCATTCAACATATTCTTCATTGTTGGATTAGATAAGAATATCATCCAAGAAGACCAACACAAACTTGTCAAGGTAATCCCTAAACACACTATTCATAAATTTCATGAATGTTGCAGGTGTATTTGTTAGTCCAAAAGGTAGGACTGTGAACTCGTTATGACCATACCTAGTCCTGAAGGTTATTTTAAATATGTCTTCATCCTTGATCCTTAGTTGATGATATCCTGATCGTAGATCGATTTTTGAAAACACTTTTGTTCCTCGCATCTGGTCAAAAGATCATTGATACGTGGTAGTGGGTACTTATTCTTTATCATTTCCTTATTCAAAAAATGATAATCTACGCACAAGCATAGTGTACCATCCTTCTTCTTAATTAATATCACTAGCACTCCCCAAGGTGAAACACTAGGTCTTATCAATCCTTTGGAAAACTCCTCCAATTGAGCTTTAAACTCCATTAACTTTGTCATGGTCATCCTATACATAACTTTTGATATAGGTTCTAACCCTAGAACAATATCAATGGAGAAATCAAACACTCTTTTGGAAGGTAACCAAGGTAGTTCATCTAGGAATACATCCACAAGTCCCTTAAGATTGGATATTTCTCCATATCCAATTTTCCTTATTCCACCATTTCACCATCCTCGACTTCTTGGAGATCTTGGGGTTTGTAGTAGACCACATCATCCTAAGAGATGAACCCATTGCACTCTTCCAGATTTTCCATTTTCATGGAAAAAAGTTGGCACCTCTTCTTCTTAGCTCTATGCATTTGTACAATAGATATTTTCTACAAATTAACTTCCCTAGGTGTTCCTTGCAAGAATACCCAGTTCCCAAGGTCATCTAAACATTCTACAATCTTAACATGATAAACTACCTTATCTCTATGCTTTCACAACCAATTCATTCCTAAAATGACATCGTATGAACCTAGAGGGGCTACATACAAATTCTCTTCCATGGAGAAACTTAGAAGTCCAACCCTTGCTTCAAATAAGTATTTCTCTACCTTAGCTCTTGTTCGGTTTACATACTCAACAATCCAAGACTTTTCCATATAGCCAGCTTTTCTAGAAATCTTACTAGCTAAACTAGGAGAAAAAAATTGTAGCACCAATATCAGTTAAAATTGAAATAGGTGTGCCAAAAAAGTACCTGGGATTTCTACAATAGTAATATGATACTTCGCCTACCATTTGTCTAGCGCCACATGAATTTTTTGCTAGAATGCTGCTCATTGAGGAGGTAGAGTATTTCCATGTGGTTGTGTCCTTGGTGGCTTGTTGGGACACTAACTTGCATAGTGATCTCCTCCACATGAGAAAGATCCTCTCACTGACCCCTGCCTTGATGTTGGTTTCCCAGAACTAACTTCGCTCCTGCTAGCGTTGTTGTTTTTTCCCCTTCAATATCTTCTAGATTCATTCTAATTATTGTGGAATCCCTTATCACCTTTCCTTTGATAGTATTTCCCATCAACTAATTTCTTAGAAGTTTGATTGGCTTGAGCCAAATTAAAAAATTTATATCTCCTTTCATGGTAGGTAGAGATAGATTTAAGCTTCTACTCTTGTTTGATAGCTTTTTCATACACTAAATTCCATAGTAGCACAACCATGTACATCTACCTCTCCTCTGATTCAAGCATTAAGGCCCAATATGAACTTTCTAATTCAAAACCACTTGACTTTCTAGTACTGAGGTACATATCTGAGAAGACGAGTGAATTTCACCCAAAACTCATTCACTGAGGAATCTCCTTGCTTTAAATTGTGAAAGTCGGTTAGCTTCTAATCAAAGTAAAGCTAAGGTAGCCACCTCTTTCAGAAAATTTCCACAAATCCATCCCAAGTAAGACTTAAGAAACTCAATCCAAGCTCCAGTTTCTTGTTCATCCACCAAGTGGATGCTTCACTAGCTAGTTGAAAGGCTCCCCATACAACCTTGGTTATTTAAGAGTAATTCCTGATCTCATTTATTTCTCCATTTTTGTGAGCCATGCTTTGTTGCATCCCTACTGGTGGTTCCCTCAAACTTAGGAAGGGTGACCTTCTTCATATCCCATGATAATTCATTAGTAATTTGTTTCCTCTTACTTCCCTCGGATCTTATTTAGGATTCTTTATTACCATGATCACTTGAATTTGAATGACCATTGGAGTTCTCTCCCTCCTCTTCATTCAAAACTTCTTGTTCTAACCTTCCTATTCCTCTCACCTCTTGTTCGAGGTGGCCAATTCTATCCCTAGTTTCATTCATCATAGTCAATATCCGGTCCAGTTTGGCCTCAGATTTTTGTGCGGGTTGACCCTCCTCAAGGCTACCCCCAAGGTTGGTTCTTGTTCTAACCATTTCTACAAGTAGCATTCCACCTACAAGTTCCATTTAAATTAGCTCCTATGAAGGATTACTTAACATCCTAAAACATTTCAATAACCAAACATTCATATACAATAAAGTATATAAAGAATTCTTGCACAAGTTTTTCCAAATCATAATTTTTATTAAGATCAAAGGATTTCAATTATCCTTGAATTACATAGATTGAATATTCAAATAGTCAAGGGAGAATATCCCTCGGATTCACTTTTTGATACATAACTGAGTGGGACATATCCCTCATATTGTTGTTCAGATACTTAGTCAAAGGGTACATAACCTTCAGAATCACTCTCAGAAACATAATTTTGGGGGAAATATCCCTCTGATTCACCACTAGAAGCAATTACAATGATGTCAGATAGTGAGGGTACATGAGGGTCCCTAAAAATCAAAGTAGGAATAATGCTCCACTCTAAGGACATATCCCTAGAAAGTGGTGTGGATTTAGACTTGGTTGGAGAGACAAGAGGTACGAAATTAGTTATTTCTCACATCTTCTTCCTTTCTTGTTTAACATGGGATAAGGCATGGCTAATGGATTCAGTGTCTCACTAATCCATATTTCATTGAGATAGTTGGTTCCCTAAATGGTTCTGACAATGGCTTCGCTTTCCTTCTTGGCCTTGAGGTAGCGCTCATTTTTTATCACTGACTTCCTTGCAATTTTCTTGAGATGCACCATCCTGACACAAGAAGTTCAAACATTAGATCATCATAATGTTGGATGAAATACTAGCATAGTGAGCTCATAGGTTGCAGAGATGAACCTAATAGTTTTGATACCACATGTAACAAGCCCCAATTCAAGCCTCTTCCCAAACACTCAAAACTCTCACTAAATAACTCACAAACACTCAAAACTCTCACTAAATAACTCACAAACACTCAAGAAATCTCACTCTTTACTAGTTGCACTCAACAATACTTGCATAGAAAACTATAACAAAATGGAAGTAAATGAATTCCAAAATAATGAAAGGAAAGACTAAGAGATTTACCTTTATTTATACCAAACTTTGAGAAAATTAATGTTATAGTTTAGCTCTCATATTTTCCACCTTTTTCCTCCCTTTTGCCACATCTAAACTATAAACATTAATCCAAAACCAACTTCTCTTCTAATCAGGTCGACTAAGCAAGATTGAGTGAAATGTCCCAGCTAAAAGAACCAGAATACAAACACATATACAGTCCCAATAAACTCAGCTTCTACTATATGGCTAAGTCACCTCCAAAAAATTGCTAGCAATGGTTATCTTACCAAGTCAAAACACGACAATGGTTTCCTATAGGTTTTCTACTTTCATTGTAGCTTTTATTGCTTGTCACAATCTACTTATGGCACCTAGAAAGGAGGTTTCCAGTAAAACACAATACAGTCTTTTTACCTTGTTGCCAACTCATGGCTTTGACCAAGTCCAACACATTTATCTCCTTGTGTGTGGCTTTCCAAATACTTAACAACTTTGATATTTAAATGCATCTGTTTACTTTTTCATGGTGTAGCAAATAGGCACATCATACAGTTTATTAAATCTCATTCATAATGCATTCCATGCACTTTATACTATGCACTCAATATTGCAGCAATAATCACTCTATTGTATATATGAATATATGCATAGTATTTAGTATATGTTATGTTTAAGTTGTTTTCTTTATATAAGCATTACATTATTCACTTACCTCGCATTACATATGCATTGGTATCTATTCATATTATTCAATATGTGTAACCATATATATATTAATATGTATATATATATATATATGTATATATTATAATGCTTAATTATTATAATATATATGTATTAACGTATATATTAAAACCATTCAGTTTCCAATCATATACATATATATATATATCAAATGTATATATGTATATTAGTGTATACGCATGTACGTGCATGTATATATTATCAAATACGTACATATATACATCTATATCATTATTTAACATCTAATAATAATAACATATATATATTTATCGATAAGTATATATAATATATATGTTGGTGTGCATACATAAGTATATATATATACTTATGTATGCACACCAACATATATATGTGTGTGTATGTGTGTGTCCAATTGATCTCCCATGTATATGGGGTATCCGTGTATGAGTATGCATAAGTATTTCTACCTATGTATGTGCACACATGTATATGCTTCATATGCATGAGTTATCGCATATATGCATATATATACATTTAATGTATATAAGTATCAATTAATCAATATAAAATACATGAAGAAGAACATTTACCCAAAACAGAAACTCAATCACTTTAATTCAAACCAAAGAAACAACCAAAGGAAATTAAATACCAATAAACAAACATCCCAATTATCCCAAAAACTACGACCAAGGGTTTACTTATCAAATCCCAAACTGACTTGACTTAACTTGACTAACTAGGATGTGAGTGTGTGATAGCTCAACTATATACATTAGGGGTTACCATTCCAAACTCCTCTCTTGGGTGATAATCCCCCTCTCTTACTAGAGGGCTTGATTCTTTCCTACATCCAACTTAATGCATCACAAAAGAAGTTAGCTGATAACATAACATTCATATACATCATATACAATTTTCATCATCAAAGCATTAAAGCATTCATATCACATTGCACATTTGTTTATTTAGTTTTCTCTCTCTCTCTCTCTATATATATATACAAAAACATATTCATCTATTAACATTTTTAACTCATAAAAGTAACATGAATTGGTAATCTCACAATGGGTTGTAACAACCATACTAGTTTCCTCATTCATGAAACTCTTTATATTCATGCCTTGTTTTGGGAGGTAAAATTTTTTGGCATGGCTCTTGTAGAAGGAGGAAAATACTCCATCCTTTGTGCAGGTTTTGAAGTGAATATACAACAGCAAACATATTTGAAGATTGCAGGCTATTGTTGCAGTGGTTTCCAGTAGAAGATTGTTACACCCCAAATGTAGAGTTACTATTTACTATTACTACATACGGTAAATATGGATGTAATGTGAATTCTACATATGAATAAATTATGCTTGTACCTTGTTATCAATATGAATGTTATCTCATTTGATGATTGTCTCATTTGAATGTTACCTCTGTTGATGTTATTCATGGTAAAATACCTCATATATGTGAATGAAAGGTTATTGAATTATCATTATTCTAGCTTTGGAGATGTTAATGTATACCGCATATTGTTATGAACAATTGGTTGGCGTATGCATGTGTTAGTGGATACAGGTATGTGTTCCATTCCTCCAGGCAGAGGGGAAGTAACACTTGGGAGAAGATCTTGGTCGGGTAACCGGTAAAAGTAAAATATCTGAGCATATACACGCACCACAATAGAAAGATTGAGTTGATTCAGTTTGTGGGTTATAGGTAAGTCATCCCTAGTCATATGTCTGCATTTGAGAGTTTTGTTTACTTCTGCATGCATTGGGTGATGTTTATCTGTTTGAGCTTTTGAGATCTTTCTTGTGTTATTATGATCATATGGACAAGTGGGATGTATGTCGAAGTATGTTTATATGTATGCACATGCATGTCAGTGGGATCTAATGACACGTATATGCATATGTATAGATATACCACACATACACACTTATCAATATGATGGTAAACATGAATGGATAAATGTGAAATGGATGTGGAAATATATATATGTGTATAGTATATACATTGTATCCAAATGTATATGTATATCGATACATGTGTATGTTGGCGAATGGAAACACTCATACGAATGCATCAATATAGATATACGTACACATACGTGTACATAGAGGTATATACATTTATACATATATATATGCATACATTGTTATAATGTGTTTATTATATACAATATTGTATGTATTCTTATATTGATATATATACTTATATATATATATATATATATATATATATCGAATGTTTGCTTACATTATAGACTTACAATATATATAAATGTATATATTAATGGATATATATATAAATACATATAAGGTATTTAAGTATATATATATATATATATATATATATATATATATATATGTATGTATGTATGTATGTATATAATATATATTATATATTATATATAAATATATATAATATATATAATATATATTATATATGTCGATTGAAATCGACTATCTCTTATTTATTAAGTTGATTCATAAGGCTAACTTATAGTCAATATAGACTATGGATTGAAGGTCGATGTTGATGATGTCTTTGAGAGATGATTTAATAGCTATCGACTACTAGTGAAAACCAATTATCCTTGTGAATAGCACGTGATATTTGGTGTGGCTTTGCATTTGATATCTATTGGCTGATGAATCCTTGACTTGGCCGACGTATTAAATGAGACCATGCTTGACTACGTCTCATGTATTAAGCTGCTATGTCGATTCATACACCTTTTGGATCGATGTTAACCTATTGTCATGTTATGGATATTGACTGAGTTTGATGGCACCAAAAAAGAGGGAAATAGAATAGTAGATGGCACCACCTTTGTTTTGGTTTTGATGTAGATGTCTCTCATTGAAACAATTTGAATTCTTCCATGTGCAATTGGAATAAGTCTTTGAAGTGTTGTCAAAGAAACTAGTCAATCTGTAGGAGGTTTTGTTGAGTCTGAACTTAGTTGATCGCCACCTTATTGTTGAGTTGCTTTGCATGGAGTTTGTTGTCATTTAGCATGCCTAAAATATAGTCTCTTTTTTTGCTTGGTTGCTCTATAAATAGCTGAACCATTTCATTGTGAGGGATGCATTCCTTTCAAGAGATTATACATCTTTTGCAATTCCTATTTCTGAATTATAAACCAGTCGTACTTTGCTTAGCATTGAGAGAGAGATAAGAAGAGAATTATTATAGTTTGCGAGGAGATTATATTCTAAGAGGAGTAAGTTATCAACTTGAGAGGTGGAGATTATAGTGACATTTCTTGAGAAGTTTTTTGTCAAGCTAGTTATTGGAGAAGGTTGCATTGTTGTCTTGTTTTAGATAGGTGATAAAGGCACGAGGATCCCTTCTTCTTTGTTATTTTACTTTGAATAATGTGTCTTGCTTGCATGGTTGAGATGTCTTTTCCAATATATGCATTAGTGAATGTAGATTATTTTGAAAAGGAAGTTGAAGCTTTTGTGTTGTTTTCATATTGTGTTTTTATGTACTCCTTAGTAGGAGATGGGTGTTATCATAGGTATTATATACTAGGTGTGATTGAACACGAAAATCACATATGGTGCATTTAGCTAAGTTATTAGTTTAACTAGGAAAGCTTATGCATACTCCTAGGAGAGATAATCCAGTATGGGAGGGAATTTTTTACTTACTTGTAAGTAGGGTTATCCAAGTATTTAGGTTATCTTTGGAATGAAGGACTATCCATTGAACGGAAATGCCTAGCTTGTGAACTTACTAGTTAATTAGGTTTATTCATAGTAGATTAATATGGTTGTAGGTTATCTAGGATGATGGACTATCCATTGAAGGAAATACCTATGCGTAACATAAGATAGCCTTAAGTCAAATCATTCCTAAGTAGTGTCTATGATAGATGACTTCATTCAAAGTATTGAATGAGAACACTTTGGCCAAGGTAGTGTGAATTTCTGAGACTCCACTCTAGTTTGTGTGACTACCGAGACTACACTATCAGTTCACTATGATCCAGTATTACATGCTAGAAAGAGATTGTAGGCTACAAGATCTAGTTATGTGGGACACATCACTATGCTTAGTTGATTGTCGTTATCGATTACTCGACCAATCTCTTCATCGAAGGGAAGGGCCATCTATTGAATGATAGATGTGTGGGGGACCACATTATGAGTCCATGATTGGCATAAAAGTTCCTGAGTGATGCTTCTCCTCCATAGCAAGCGACAAAAGAACCAAGATTTGAAAGGAAGGATCCTTTACCCTCTTACAACTATTTGTTTTAAAGCTCTTTGAGCTATGTATGTAAATGTATGTTTCTTACATTGATGTATTATATGAAATGAAAATGAATTCATGTTGTAATATGTTATGCATCTTGATTGGAAATTATCAATAAAGAAAAGAATTTTTTTTATTACATTGGAATTGTTACTTAGTTTATTTACTCTTTTGGTGTAAATTAGAAATTTTTACTCCATAGAAGGGTTAGTGTTGTTACATGCAGTATCAGAGCTACCAGGTTTAGCTCTGGAACCTATGAGCTCATCATTCTTTATGTACAACATTATCTAATTTTGTGAATTCTTGTGCCAGGATGGTGCATCTCAGATTAACGGCTCAAAAGTTAGTAATCAGACACGAGTGTTACCTAAAGACCAAGAAGGAAAAAGAAGCCATTGTTAGAACCATAGAGGGAACCAACTACGATAATGCTATCTGGTTGAGTGACACCAAAACTTTTAGTCACACACTTTCTCGGATTAGTGATGTGAAGAGGAAGATGAAGATGGAGGCTATGTACAATTAGCTACCAACCATCTCACCAGAAAAGTTTGAGTCATTACCACTTTCCAGGGATATGCCTTCTGAAGTAAGTGTTAGTCTGACATTCATCTTTAGGGATTCTAGAGTTCTACCACTGGCAAAAGTAATAGCAATTTCGTCGAGTAAAGAGTCTAAGGGTTATGTACCATGGACACCGCTACATGAGAAATGGTCTCATGAACAAATGTCTGCGAAAAATGTAGACTACATTGTTGATGAACACCATATTGACATTGCCTCTCGAAATTAAGTATCGGATGATAAATCTGAAGGTTATTATCCTTTTTGGAATAGAAAGATAGGGAACAACAACTATCCCAGTCTATAGGTTATACTCCTTTAAGTTTTACTCTCCACTCGACTATCTGAATAGTCACTCCATGTAATGGAAAGGATATTGAAATCCTCTGGAAATGAATAAAATTATGTGATTATCAAAAGAAGCGTGTGCTTAATCTTATGTGGAATTCTTGTGTACATGTGAATGTTTACTTTTATGTTTTCCATGAGATAATTGATAACATAATTTAGTCTAACGTGGATAAAGCATTCAGGTAGAAACTAATCACATAAGCATGGTGAGGACACGAACTAATCCCGATAGAAGTCAGGAGGTTTGACTAGGAACCATTGGAGTAGAGGCTAGGATTGACCAAATCTTGGCAAGGTTGGCTAACCTTGAACAAGAAAGAGCTAAGGAGAGGGTAGAAAAGGAAGTACTTGTTAATGATAATGAGGGGGGAAATTCTTCCCATGGGAATAATGAAAACCATAATCACGAGAAGGAAAAATCACCCACACCATCGGTGGAAAGGAATAAGAAGCTTATAGCTTATGAACTTTTGAGGGACATAAAGAAGATAATTCCACCCAAGTTTGATGGTAGTGTTGGAGGTGATGAAGTTGAGGTGTGGCTTGTTCAAATGGAAAATTATTTTGAAATACGAAACTATGATGAAGTTACTAAAGCCGCATGGGGTGTGTATCAGTTAGCAGGGGAAGCCTCTAACTGGTGAATAAACAAGAAGTTGGAACTTAATATCAACTCATGGAAACTGACATGGGGAGAATTTGTGGAAATTTTCACAAAAGATGGTTACCACAACTTTACTATGACCAAAAACTTTCATATTTCAAGGTTTGAGGCAAGGTAACATAACAGTCAATGAATATTGGGAGAAGTTCACCCGACTTCTACGCTATGTTCTCATATATCATAAGGATGAGCATTTTTGTATTAGGAAATTTATAATGGGACTCAATAGTCAAATTAGAGGAGAAGTGGATATGCATGATCCAACAACAATGGATCTTGTATATGAAAAAGCAATTAAGCAGGAGCAAAAGCTTAGGGCTAATTCCACTCGTCAAGAAAGAAAGGAGCAAAAGAAGGATGTGGAAGTTCCTAACAAGATAGTTCCTAAGATGGAGAAATCTATGCAAAATGCTCCAAGGCCTAAGGGGAAAATATTCTACAATAATGGAAAAGAGATTAGGAGAGAGCGGAAAAGGAATGATTCTAGCATTGGTAATACCAATAAGGCTAGTGAAAATACCAATAAGTTTGGAGAAACCATAGGGAAAATAGGACCGAATTTGAGATGTTTTATATACAGAGAGGATCATTATGCTAATGAGTTTCCCAATAAAACTTCTAGATCTTTACCATATGGTAATCTATTACCCACTCAACAAGCAATTTTTTAGCATAAGATACATGCAGCAGTGGACGATCGATAGGTAGAGTACCAAGTAACTCCAATCGAAATTCTAGGTATTTTATTTGGCTTAACTACTTCTATTCTTATTGATATTGGTGCAACTGAGAATTTCATTTCACCTAGAATAACTAAACAATTATCTAGAAAGGTGGGACACATAGAAATTTCTTGGAATGTAGAGTATGCAAACCAGACAAGAGCAAAGGTGGATCAATGTCTATTCGAGGCTAGGAGAGAACTACCTAGCTTTTCTACAAAATTTAACCTTTATGTTGCACCTTTAGGATCATATGATGTTATCCTAGGTATGAATCGGTTGTGGAAACATAGGGCTATAGTAGACTACCATGCTAAGACTGTAGAATTCCTAGATGATTTTGGAAATCAAGTTAAATTCCAAGGGATACCTAGGTAGGTTAAGGTTCAACAAATTACGGCGATGCAACTTATAAGAGCTAAGAAGAAAGGGTGTAAACTCTTCACCATAAAGATTGAAGAACTAGGAAAGGATAGAGATGATTTGGAGTTCCAAAGTTTATAGGAACTAGAAGATGGTGAAATAGATGAAACTGGAAAATCGGATATGGAAAAGTATTCAATATTAAGGAAATTTTTGAATGTGTTTCCAAAGGAGTTACCAAGGTTGCCTCCGAAAATAATATTTGACTTCTCTATAGATATAATGCCAAGGTCAGAACCTATTTCTAAGGTACCCTATAGGATGAAAAACACTAAACTTATGGAACTTAAGACACAATTGGATGAATTGTTGTCGAAAGGATTGATAAGGCCAAGTGTATCACCTTGGGGAGCACCAGTCATCTTTGTTAAGAAGAAGGATGGTACATTGCATTTGTGCATCGACTATCGTATGCTTAACAAAGCTACAATTAAGAACAAGTATTTGTTGATACGCATTGACGACCTTTTTTATCAAATGAGGGTTGTTGTCGTATTCTCTAAAATAGATCTGAGGCCTGGATATCACCAATTGAGAGTTAAGGATGAATATATCTTTAAAACTGCATTTAGAACCAGATATGGTCATTGAGCTCACTATTTTACCTTTCGCTTTAACAAATGCACCTGCAGCATTCATGAACTTGATGAATAGCGTGTTCAGGGATTACCTTGACAGATTAGTACTAGTTTTTCTAGATGATATATTGATTTATTCTAGAAATGAGGAAGAACATTTCAAGCATTTAGAAATGGTCCTACAATGGTTGAGAGAGCATAGGTTGTATGGTAAACTTTCCAAGTGCACATTCTTCCAAAAGAGGGTACATTATTTAGGTCATGTGATTTTGGCAGATGGAATTGTCGTAGATCCAACTAAGATTAAAGCGGTAATTGAGTGGCCTTTACCTAAGAATGTGTCAAAGGTAAGAAGTTTCATGGGTTTGGTAGGGTATTATAGGAAGTTTGGTGCAAACTTTTCTAAGATTGCTTTCCCAATTACTTCTTTACAAAAGAAAGGAAAGAAATTTGTATGGACTAAGAAGTGTCAAGAGGATTTTGACCTACTCAAGGAGAAATTAACCACTGCACTGATCTTAAAAGTACCAGATCCTAAAGGTAATTTTACGGTTATCACAGATTCATGCAGAGAAGGGTTAAGAGGTGTACTAATGTAAGATGGGCAAGTAATTTCCTATTGTTAGTTTTATGATCAGATTAATAGCACATAAATTAATTCAAAATTCAACACAAAGACACAGCAGATACCTTGGGAAAACCCTCCTCTTAAGGGAGAAAAACCCAGCCAATAATATCACTTATATTATTGAATCTCAATAGAAACTCCTTTACAATGAAGGTCGATATTGAGGCCTAATAATATGCACCACAGACTGATGCAAACATACAACAATACAATGATGTAATTCACAAATGATAATACTCAGCCCTCTCTCAATAACTCAATCTGCACTTGAAGAACTTCTAACTCGCACTTGATATGAATGGAAAGTGTGTAATGGATGATGAACAAAGAGAGAAACATCAAATATAAATACAAGGAGGGAGAGAAGACGTGTCCCTTCAAGTGATATTAAGTCGGCCTCCACCAAAGAATAAATGAAACCTCTTCATAGAAGATCACGCCAATAAGAGGAGACACAATCAATGGAGCAAGAGGTCGGTCTCAATAAAAATTGTGCCTCTTCATTAATAAATATAATTGATGTCTCTTCATAACAATTTGATGTCACTATAAATTAAATAGCCTGGGGCTATAATTTAATTTATTACAAGTAAGGAGATCGCTGGAAGAAGCAACCCGATGCTGCAAATAACATCAACACCTATGAACCTAGAAAGTTGAAACCATATGAGATGAATTATGCATCACATGATATAGAATTGGCAGATGTAGTTCATGCATTGCAATTGTGGAGGAACTATTTGTTAGGAAAACCCTTTGAGTTGAAAACTGACCATAATGGGTTAAAGTACCTTTTTACTCAACCTAACCTGAATGCTAGGCAAAGAAGATGGTTAGAGTTAATAGCTGACTATGATTTTAATATCAGTTACGTGGATAAACCGAAAGTAATTCTAGGTATGAATGTTTTCATTTGAACCTAATGTTTTCAATACTAAGATATAAGGGTAGGATGTATGTACCTGACGTAAAGAAATTAAGAAATCTGGTATGGAAGAAAATACACGAAACACCATACTTTGGACATCCTGGAGTAACAAAAATGATGGTTGATGTAAAACCATTATACTTCTAGAAGGGAATGAAAGGAGATGTTGCTAATTTTGTGCCTATGTGTCTTGAGTGTCAAAGGGTGAAAACTAAGCATCATCATCCTACAGGCTTGTTATACCCACATGATATACTAAAGAAGAAGTGGCAAGTCATAAGTATGGACTTTGTGTAAGGATTGCCTATGTCCAAGAATAAGCACAATGTCATTCTAGTGGTAGCAGATAAGCTTACAAAGGTAGAACATTTTATACCAGGGAACCTAACTAATGGAGCACCTGTCATAGCGAGGAAATTTTTGTAGGAATTGTTTAGATTGCATGGAATTCTTGAAAAGATAATTTCAGATAGGGATGCACAAGTCACTTCTAGGTTTTGGCAAACCCTATTTTCTACACTAGGGACTCAATTAAATATTAGCTCAACATATCATCCAGAAATGGATGGAAAAATAGAAAGGGTAAACCAAGTATTGGAAGACCTACTTAGGATGTATTGCATGGATCAGCAGTACAAGTGGGAGGATTACTTACTCTTAGTTGAATTTGCTTACAATAACTCTTATCATTCTATGATAAAGATGGCTCCATTCGAAGCTTTGTATGGTCAAAAGTGTCAAACTCCTATAATTTGGGATAAACTTGAGGATCGAGTAAGTCTTGGGCCAAAAATGTTGGTAGAAATGGATGAATAAGTTAAGGTTGTTAAGCAAAGGTTATTTGAAGCTAACGATCAACCAAAAAGCTATGTTGACACTAAGAGAGTGCCCCGTAATTTTACCTTAGGTGACAAAGTATTGTTGAGAGTGAAACCTCACAAGAGTTCCATTAAATTTGGAAAGTATTCTAAGTTAGCCCCACATTATGTAGGACCTTTTGAGATTCTAGAGGAAGTGAATCTAGTAGCCTATCGAATCGTGTTTCCACTAGCTCTTACCAGAATGCATGATGTCTTCCATGTGTCCTACCTTAAAAAGTATATACCAGGGGATAATCATGTAATTGATTGGATTACTTTACAACTATAGGACCTCAAATTAGTAACTCTCGAGCCCATTAAGGTGCTCGGAATGCGTAAACTACGCTTGTGTAATAGAGAGGTCTTTGGTGCAGGTGCACCCTTGCATGAATATGCCTCCATGAGGCAACTTCTAGGTTTTGATGCAAAAATGATGTCTTAAGGTTGTAATAAGGTATGTTATGCCATTTTAAGTTTTTTTTAGGGTCTAGATAGTCATTTTAAGGTCATTGGGTATTAAATGTTAAAGTTGCAAAAATTTGACAAATTGTTGTCAATGCAATATTGTAAAAATGCAATTTTAGGGAAGTTGAAGGGTCATTGAATCTTAAAAGTTATTTTTGGGCATTTGGACAGTTGGAGTGGAATGTAATGAGTTTATAAAGACATTTTGAAGCCTCACAATTGTTGGCCTCCTACAATGATTTCATAACTAAGCCTTTACAGCCATGATTCAGAGATTGGACATCTAACCTGAATAGTCATTCAATCATCATGAAGGTGCATTTAACTTGTCAACCCAGGGACGTGAACTTGAAATGGGTCAGCATAGTATGTGCACTAGGGGCTCAAGTAGCCATTGCATTCTACAGCTAAGAAACACAATACTGAAAGTAAATTGCTTAAAAGGAAATAAAGCAAATGTTGAACATCAACCAACAGCTATGCTAGGATGGAATACAAAGCAAGAATGAAAATCTGAGTGACAAACAAGAGACTGCTATGTCTGCTTTAGCTGCAGGAACAATCATAGAATGGAATTCTAGTGGCTGCAGGAACAGTCGATGTCGGATTTCTAACTAAGTACTAAACAGCAAGTAATACTAAACTAATGTTAAACTAAGAAGACGGATTACTCACCAAATGGGCCCCCTTGGATAAGTATCCTCTAAACTAATAAGAAATCAGATGCTCAAACTCATAACTTTATTTTATTCACTGTAAATCATCCATACAAAGAGTAATGTATTTGTATCACTGAAACTAGAGAATGAGAGTACAATGTCAAATCGTGCAACCTCTTGAAGAAGGAGCATCAAGCCATTATTTATACTATAGCTAAACAAGGCAATCAACTTCATGACTGGGAGGACACCATTTAGGGAAAATAGGGGAAAGTAGAGCGATGGTGGTTACGCATGCATGGAATCTGGTCAAACATGCAAGTCAAGCCCAAATCTAGCATAGCAGTAATGCCCATGCATGCTTGGTCATTAAGGTCCACTACAAGGCGGTTACATTCAATAGCATGAAGAATCTTTTTTGTCGATTGCCTTTGACTTGGAGTGATTCCTTAGCTAGTCGTTATGGTGCATTCCCAGCTGGCAGTGTCTTCCTCAACTTGGTGTATTAAATCTACATGTCAAGGTTAGTATGCATAATAACTACACATCTATAACCACTCTAAGAAACATTCATTAATCACATGCAAAATCAATATAGATGACCCGCATATTATGCCAAATATCATTAAAACTTGCAGAGATAGGATAATATCAAATGTCAATGGTTTGAGGGAAACATTATGCCAATACCAACACTTAAGCATTAAATTCCATGACATCTATGAGAAAATAGACTATAGATTCTACCCAAAACTAGACCAAAAACTAGGCTCATCACTCCCCCCAACCTAACGTCTTGTTGGTCCTCCAGGAGGGGAAGAGTTGTTCTTCTGCTTGGTCAAAGCTCTAAAATTTGCAACTAAGAGTTGTCTGACATCAATGGTTGCATTATGTGAGTCAGGATCCCAATAGAATCATCCCAATCTGTCAAACCTATTCCATCTTTGGGATAAACATCTCCTATGGTTTCCTCCTTTTCTATTGTTTTTACCTCATACTTAGTGTAAACTGCCTCAATCCAAGGCATAATCCTATTTGCCATAACTTGGTATGAGCAGCATTCTATGCCATTCTTTATAAATATCCCTTGGGTTGCTTGATTCACTCTAACAGGCAAAGGGATATCAGACTCCAATTGTTTATAAGCACCATGTTGTTGTCCCCAACTAATCTCATTTTGCAGCCAAGACATGAATGCTCTCAATTGAACATCCCCAACATACAGCAGTGGGTTCCAAACATGGTCTTTTGTGATAGCATAATTATGTAAATAAAATTCACATAGCAAATTCTTCATTTCAGGTGAGGCAATCCTGTAAGCATTGAAAAATTCCATAGGGGTATCAATAGAAGGATTCAAACCTAAGGCAAGTCTTGACATCTTAAAAGAGAGATACTTCTCTTTTAGGAGTAGAGCATAGACCCTCAGAGGATCTCTACATTCCAGAATCTTTGGCGCCAAAGCTTCCATATCATCTACCCTCTGCTTTAGGGTGGAAATTTCTACATCTTTATCCTCAATCTCTTCATCCTTCTTTTGAATTTCCTCCAATTTCCATTTTTCCTTTTTCCATTCTTCCTCCCTTCTTTGTATCTCTTTCCATAAATTCAAAATTGTTGCATGTATTGTCAAACTAGGAGGATTGTGAATGCCTACTAGTCTTTTTGTTGATGGCAGCTCCTCATATGGCACTATTTGCATGGACTCAGGTTGTCCAGTTATCTCTGGTTGTAAGGGTGTTGTTTTTTCTTCCTTTTGTTGCAGGGACTCTTTTTCTTTTTGTGGCTACAGGAACTCATGCTCTGGTTCTGGTTGTTGCTGCAGGACTTCATGTTGTAGGACCTCTTGCTCATGTTGTAGGAAGTCCTGATTTTCCTCCAATTCTTCTGCAATTTAGCAAGATCGGCCAGTGTTATGTTTGTTTCTCTCTTAAATATGTCTTCTTCTTCTTCAACATTCTCCTGCTCCATTGGAGCTTCAAGGTCCCCATGTGAGGTCTCACTAGGTTTAGGGCTTTCCTGTAGAGGCGTACCAATCGCAGGCCCAATTGGTCTTGATTTCCTAAGAGGTCTCTCACGTTTTCCTATGGTTGTAGGATGAACAGTATCAACCTTTCTCTTCTTAGAACTTGGCACAATTCTTTCTACAAGCTGTGTTTTAGCCTTCTGTTTTCTCATTTCTACCTCCCTCTGATGTTCCCTAGTTTTCATGAGGGTTTCAAGTGGAACTTCATCATTAGAATCTGAGGAAGAGCTTTCTTTTTCTGAATGCTCTAGTCCAGAAGAACTAATTTCTATAGCTTCTTTTGTTGCAGGAGGATTCATGCTAGAGCCAACACCAAAAATTAAAGCACTAGGAATGGCTTCAACCGTGCTTACTCTCCTGCTAGACCTACGGGACTGAGGCAAAGCCCTAGGTTGCAAGTGCTCAGGTCTAATTTGATCAACATTTATAAAATCTTCCCAAGTCATTCCAAATACATCACGTAGAGATTTTTCAACTAGCAATTTAATCAAGCAATGGTGGGAAATAGAATTATCCCTACCTTTCTGGGTCTCAGCCACCATGAATGAGAGAAGACTGTACATTACGTTGGGCACATTCATCCTCCTCCCGTGCCTCATGTGATTCAAAAGCTTGAAGTGGATAGAATGAAAATTTGACTGGTGACCCTCACAAGTGATGTATTTGATGACATACACGGTTATTTGCTTCCACGGCTCGGGTAGAGACATTCTCTTTGCACCCTGTTTGTCTATGCTCAATGGGGGGTCATTTGGCTCTGTGAATTCAGCCCTGGCTGACCTGGCGTCTCTGGAAGCAAGGTAATTTTCACCATTAGCAGGTAACCCTGTAACCTTTGCAATTCTTTCCTCTATTGCCACAACTTCTAACCCTTTTAATGTGGCTTTTCCTTCTAAAAACGTTTGGGAAAATTCAAGGGCAATGCCTTCATAAAAACCATCCAACTTCAAAAAGTAATCTATCCATCCATAGTTTTCAAATTCGGCCAGGCATTGTGCATCCTGCAGTAAAATATCATGCACCGTGGGTTCATTTCAAATTAACCCACCTCCCATTGTCTACAATCAAACAAATGCTCTGCAACTTCTTTTCCTGCAATTCCCCTTCTTTCCTACAATTCCCATTTGAAAATCAAAATCACTTCCCTATAGTTTCTGCTAAATTTCAGTACCAACCTACTAAATTTCTAGTGCCAATGTCGACTAAATTTCCTTTCTTTTGTTTTTCCTTTTTTCTTGCAACTCAAGATTATGACAGGGAAATAATGGCAATAAAAGGAGTGATAAAGGGAAATTGTGATAGGAAGAAATGGTGGTTGTAGTTATTGTCACTTCACACATGCAAGTCGTTCTCTTACTTTGATTTCAAATCAGCTCACTTTAAAAATTTTGACACAACCTAATATGATTTAACACATGGGCAATAAATTCACAAAATATTTGCATATTTTTCGTTCCCCTCCCCCCAACCTAAATTTGGACATGTGTCCACACATGTGAGATAGGAGTGGTGATTGACAGGAAATGATGGTATTTATGTGAATATCTATACTAACATACAGTTATTAAATGAACACACTTAAAAGATGATTAAAGATAGAAATTAATGCACACATACCTAAATGTGTGGAAGATTTACTGCAAAGATCGTGAATAAAGTAATGCTTTCCTTGTTGGAAAATGAATTGAGCAATAAATGAAGATGAGGTGGAATGAGGTGAGGTGGAATGAAGTGATGGAAGAGAGAGAAAGGTGGTGATGGATGGGTGGATGGGCGGATGATGAAGAAATGGACTTCCACATAAGTGAAAGTCTTTATTATGAAAATTACATACCTCAATTAGGTTGAAGGAGGGACACTAGGTCCACCGCCTTCGGCTGCATGAAGCTCTGAGTGCTGGGTGAATTGCTGCAGGAACTCTTCTTTAGAAGCTAGCTTATGATATAATCTGAGGTGATGACCATTGACAAGTAATTTGAACCTTACAGGGTCAATGATGGTAAGTTGAACAGCTCCATTAGGAAAGACCTCAGCAACTTTGCATGGTCTTAGCCACCTTGTCTGCAATTTTCCTACATTGTCCTGGTATCTTGAATCATAGAGCAAGGCCCAATCTCCTGGTTTGAACTTCTTGTCCTTGATAAAAAATTTATGCTACTTGATTCTCTGATTCTGCACTACTTTTGTATGTTGCAGGGCTGCTCTTCTTATCTCATCCAAAGCATTTAGCTGCATGATTCTTTCTCTCTATGCTTCAGAAATATCCATCCCTAAATCCACTACAGTTCACAGAGTTTTATGTTCAAATTCAATTGGCATCATAGCCACCTTTCCATACAGCAACTCAAATGGGGTGAAGCTTGTAGTTGTTTTCCATGTTGTCCTATAGGCCCAAACAGCTTCGGGTAATTTTTTTTCCCAATCCTTCCTATGGATAGCTACCATTTTAGTCAAAATGGCTTCAATTTCTCTATTTGTCACCTCAACTTGGCCATTAGCTTGGGGGTGATAAGGAGTAGAATTTTTGTGCCTTATATTGTACTCATTCACTAGTGTTGTAACAAGATTTGATGTGAATTGCGGCCCTTGATCAGTCACTATTTCTCTTGGGACTCCATATCTTGTGAAAATATCCTCATAAAGAAACTTTGCAACCTTGTTATCTCTTGCATGCTTCATGGCCTTAACTTCTACCCATTTTGTTACATAATCAATACATACCAATCTATAAGACTTACCATTTGATGGAGGGTCAATTGGTCCCACAAAATCCAATCCCCACTTGTCAAAGGGAGTGATTACTACCTGAGGGCACAGTGGCATCTCATCAATTTGGTTGTTCTTCCCATTCTTTGACATCTATCACATTTTCTGGTATACCTTCCTGCATCCTTGTGGAGTGTTGGCCAGTAATACCCTGTGTTCAAAACCTTCATTGTTGTCCTCTTGGCTGCAAAGTGTCCTCCACATGGTTCATTGTGGAATGCATGCAAAATGTCATATGTCTCATCTTCTCTCACACATCTTCTCATGACATGGTCAGGTCCAATATAAAACAAACATCTAGTAATCCAAGAGAAAGGAAAATATTTTTCAATGAGTGCCCTTTTCTCTTTTGGGGAGAAGTGAGAAGGAACTCTACTTGTAACCAAGTAATTGGCTATGTCAGCATACCAGGGTATTTGTACACTAAGAGAGAATAGATGCTCATCAGGAAAAGAGTCATCTATGGGTTGATTGTCTTCTGATGCAGTTAGCCTCGAAAGAAAATCTGCAACAACATTGGCCTTCCCTGGCTTATCCACAATGGTTATATCCTACTCCTGCATCAACAATAACCATCTTCCCAATCTACCTGTGATCAAAGGTTTATTCATGATATATCTAATGGTTGCATGGTCAGTGTGCACAAAGATTTGGTAGCCCATTATGTAATGTCTGAAGTTGTTCAATGCATAGATTACTGCCAGCATCTCTTTCTTTGTCATTGTATAATTGAATTCAGCTCCTTGCAAATTTTTACTAACAAAGTAAATAGCATTTTCAACATCTCCCTCTTTCTATCCTAAGACCGCTTTTATGGCATAATCTGATGCATCAGTGTGAATGTGGAAAGGAATCTCCCAATTGGGTCCCTTGAGTACAGGAGTGTGAGTCAAAGCTGCCTTCAAGTCAAAAAATGCCTTGTCACAAGCTTCAGTCCACTGAAATTCATCATCTTTAGTGAGAAGGGTATACAATCATGCTACTACCTTGATGAAATCCTTGATGAATCACCTATAATATCCTGCATGACCCAAGAAACTCCTAACATCCTTCTATTTTGCAGGTGTAGGCAGATTTGTGATTACCTCATTTTTTGCAGGATCTACTTGAATTCCCTTGTGGGAGATGTAGTGGTCAAGAACTACACCCTCTTGCATCATCATGAAGCACTTTTCACTATTTAAGGACAAGTTTTGATCCTCACATCTCTATAGGAGACTCTTGAGATTTCCAAAGCTTGATCAAAATCAACACCATAAGTGGTGAAGTCATCCATATAAATCTCCATGTAATCATGAGAAATGTCTGAAAATATGCTAATGACTACCCTCTAGAAAGTTGCAGGTGCATTGCACAAGCCAAATGGGAGTACCGAATAGGAATAGGTCCCCCATGGACAGGTAAATGTGGTCTTCTCCTAGTCTTCTGGTGCAATTTGGATCTGGTTGTAGCCGCCGAATCCATCTAGAAAAGAGAAGTATTGCTTTCCTGCAAGTGTGTCCAAAACTTGATCAATGAATGGTAAAGGAAAGTGACCCTTCTTGGTGGCAGCATTAAGTTCTCTATAATCAACACAAACTTTTCATTTCCCTCCTTTCTTGGGCACAATCACTAATGGAGACACCCACTGACTATCTAAAATGGGGTAGATAAATCCTGCATCTAGCAATTTCTGCAGTTCTCCTTTCACAATTTCTCTTAGTGCAGGGTTAATCCTTCTTTGTGGCTGTCTTACTGGAGTGCAATCATCTCTTATATAAATTTTATGGGCACAAAGTTTAGGATCTAGTCCCTTCATATCATGATAATCCCATGCAAATGCATGTTGATGGGCCCTTAATAGGTTTTCCAATAACAATTGTTGTGCTTCATTCAATTTACTATTAACATTCAGATATTTTCCCTCTGACACTTGGACTTGTGTAGTTAATTCTATCATGGCTTCTTCATTAATACATGGTACCTTTATTTCATATGACATCAATGTGTGGAACATACCTGTTGCTACAAGAATTCTATCTACAAGAACAGTGGTTGCAGGAAGAGTGGTTGCAAGAAGATCGTCTGTAGGAACAGTAGCTGTAGGAAGAGCAGGCAGAATTTTCCTAACCGAAGTAGAAGATGATGTTTCCTCCACTTCATAATGGTTCTAAATGATGTTATCTAACAATTCATCCTCATCTTGGAGCTGCATGAAAGAGCTTCTACCTAGCATCATAATTTGTGCCACAGAATTAACTTCTTCGGCCTCTTCACCAACTTGTGGCCATACAAAATCTTCTTCATCGTAAGATGGTTGAACAGGTGAATAAATAAAAAAAAATAGTACTCCTTCCATCTAAAATGGTCATGTCACCTGACTGACATCCAATGTATGCATCTGCAATTGCCAACCAAGGCCTTCCAAGAATGATAGGATACCCGCCTAGTGTAGCCTTAGGAGAAAGAATCATAAATTTTCTTGGGTATTCCTAGGAGTCTAGAACTACCACAAGATCCTCCACTACACCATCAGGCTTAATAGTAGAACTATCAGCAAGCTGCAGGATAGTAGGAGTAGATCTCATACTTGCAATGTTTAGTTGTTGCAGGATGTCTTTGGTCATTACATTGATTGCTTCCCCTAAATCAATCAGAGCATTTTTCACTTGGATCCCGTTTATGACAACTACTACCATAGGACTACTTGGGTCATTATACTTGGGAATAGTCACTTTTCCCAACATGATATTAACTAGTTGGCCCACCACATGAACTGTAGTTGGGTCTCTCTTCTCCCTTCCTGGCTTCTTAAGACAAGCTTCCTTGATAGCTTTGTCGTAGATTGGAATATCCTTTATGGCTTGAAATAGGGGTATCTGAACACATATATGTTTTATCTGATCCAAGATTTTAAAAGTGGTCTCCTCCTTTTATTCTTTCTTCTTGGAAACTTCCAATCTCTGAGGAAATGGTGGTTCTTGCTCGGTCTTCTTAGCTTGGACTGGTTCAATATTTTTAGGTGCATTTGGCTGAATAGGATCATTCAGAGGCTCCTCCCCCTCTTCCATAGGAAGTTCAGTAATGATGAGCTTGGAAGGGGCCGGTAGAGCGGTTCATGAATGCAGGTGGATATCACTTACATTCACAGCATATGCAGGGAATTGATTTGAATCAACAGAGTATGCAGGCTATTGTTGTGGTTTGTTATTTGGATTGGGTGTGGGTTGAGCTGGTATCTGAGTGGGTTTAGGTGCATTCGAGCAGGATGTTGGGGTTGAGAAGGTGGCTACATGTAACTGGTTGTCTAAGTAGGCCATTGTTGTCCTCCTCTCTATTGATTTGTTTGCTACCAATTTCCTAGAGATGGTTTCCAGTGCCCTTGAAATTGCTTCCAATTCCCCTGAGGTTGCTACCACTGAGGTGGAGAACTCTAATGGTTGGTCCAACAATTTGGAGGGTTACTCCAAGGCTATGGTGGATATCCTCCATAACTGGGTGGATATGGGGGCTCCCATTAGTTACCAGATGAATAAGAGTTAAAATATGGTCCAGCATAGGATAGTGGATTTGGTGGCATACCTTGTCTTGGAGCCCAAGGCTTCCTTTGTGAAACATAGTAGACTTGGTCTTCTTCAATCTAAATTGGCTTGAACTTAGGTGAAATCTGCTTGCTTTCTAGGTTAGCTACCATCTTACATCTGCAGTCCTTCTTTTGTCTACAATGAGGAAAATACTCTGTCAACATCATCTCTGCCTCCTCTTGCTTCTTTTTGGCCTAAAGTGTATCTAGCTGAGTAGCTAGATTGTTGATAATATCTTGCTTGAAGTATGCCAGCAAATGAGTGATCTCCATTCTTGAAACTCCACCGATAGTTGACTTACCCATGGAAGATTGATAAGCTCTCCCTGTCTTTGAAGCTACCCTAGAGTAATTCTTGCATATTTTCTTGATATCCTCCCAAGGAACTTGGGAGATATCTCCTCCTACCATGAGGTCCAAAGCATCAGTACAGCTGTCATTGATTCCTCTTAGGAAAAGAAACTTTTTTGAGTCCTCATTAAGTGCATGGTGTGGAGATTTTTGCAAGCAAAATAGAAACCTTGTGATAGGATAGGGTTGGATGAGGCACTCACTGCCCCATGCTCTAAGTCCTTGCTCCTAAGAACTCTTAGGTGTCTCTTCCACCTTGTCCTAGTGGTCCTGCCTCAGGTTTAGATGCCACTTCTTCTACTGACCAACCCCACTATCATCATGCTTTCCTTCTATCAAGCCAACCTTGGTGCTTTGTCTCAATCTCACCCTTGACCCTTACTCTTCCCTAAAGACCAAATCCTCTCAATATTCAATTTGATTCTTGCAGGGGTGTGTAGACATTGTAAGAGCTTCAAGATGATCAAACTAGGGTTCTTGTTCCATCACAAGACTCCAACTAACCATCGCTTTCACAAAATTCCCTCCTAGGGTTTGAAAAGGCTACAAGCCTAGAGCCCCAATTAGGCCTCTTAACAGAGAAAAATGCAATTTTCTTCAAAACCCACCAAAAGACCTGGATTCTTCATTTGGGGTTTGTGATTCCCATACCCACACCTTAAATATTATTGAGGTTTTGAGCCTGTATAGGCCGTACACTGCCCAATCACAAAATTGACCCAAAAACTAGGGTTTGTAAGCTTTCCAGACTGTTTTCAGACTGTCAAATATTTCTCACACCAAATGGATTGGTGGAGCCTCCTCCTAATCACCAGGCTTTGCTAAGACCTCCAACTAAATTCTCCAAAAATAATTTCTTCAAAATCTGTGCACCCCTGCAAGTTATGTCTCTTTTACTCTTAGTCTTCCCTAGCCGGACCCTGCCTGGCTCACCTAGCGCAAGACCTTGCCAGCATCTCCTGCACTCACACAAAACCTAGCAACTACCATATGTACAAGCATGGTGTCTAGGCACTATTTCCAAAAGGTTGTACGGTTTTTACGATGGAAAAGTGCTCTAGCACACCATTTCCTAAACACAGTCTGGTTCAGACCAGAAATTGAGCAAAGTTAAACTATTTACAATAAATGCTTGCAAACTAAATAAAGAAGCTATTAAATCCTACACAATGCTTGTGAACAACCAACACTACACCCTACAATCCAAACAGTAGAAAAATTAATCCATTAGAACTCAATCAAAATGCAAAAGACAGGAATTTTTGCACAGAACGTTATTTTCTTCAATTTTTCAAGATTTCACCAAAACATTAAAAACTTCCAACCCTACTCCAGGGTCGAGTCATCCCTTAAATAGGTTCCAAAAATAGTTGAGCTTCTTGGGTCGAGCCTTTAGATGACCTAATAATGCAAATTATAAAACCCATTGTGTTTTCTAACCTTTGACAACTTTTTACCATTCAGCAAAAATGAGCTTCTAAACTTATGAACTCTTGAAAACCTTTTTCCCAAAGATCAAAAACACCTCTAAGCTCAACACTAAATGGTCTACATGACCTTATGAAAACCAAAACAAAAATTAACCCTCTAGGTTTCTTCTTTACCTAAGAAACTGCCTGTTGTTCCTTAGGTGCTCCTACACCACCTTGCAATGTAGTCTTCCAAGCTCTCATCTTCCTTCTGTTGCATCCTGAAAATGTCACCTCCACCCATGTCACTACCCCTACAGTATTCCTTGTACTTCTCAAGAAATTTTTTCTTCATGTCTTCCCAAGTTTCCACAGTATCTCTGCCTAGGCTCATGAACCATCTTAATGTAGCCTCTTTCAAAGTGGTAGGAAATAACTTAAGCCTATGGGCATCAGTAGTGTAATCATAACTCCTGCAGAGTATGTCAAACTCAAATAAGAAGGTATCAGGTTCTTCTATCACAAGTCCATAAAACTTGGGGAGTGTTGAGGCAGGAATGTTCTTGATCTTTTCAACTTCATTTTGATGGGAAATGGGGAAAGGAAAAGCTAGTTGGTTTTGTTTGTTCCTATTTGCATCATCCATGCCTGCTTGATGTGGTTCTAAGACAAAGGGGTTCTCAAGATGATTTTGATCTTCAGAGGAGACTTCAGAGTTAGTCAGATCAGGATATGCATCAGCAAAGGGGTTTGGATCTTCTTCTTCCTCTTCTTTTGGTAGGTTTTGGTACTCAACTAGTTGGAATGGATGAGGATTGTTAGTAAGAAATATCCCATAAGCATCCCTTTTCCTTCCTCTATGCATGTGGTATCACTCACTATCAGTCAGCTCACACAAAGAATTGGTAAAGAATCAGGAGGGTCATTACTTCCTAAATGATGATATGCTAAGAACAACTTTCAAAAACACTACAACAAGAAAAACTACCAATGACTCCAAAAGACTTCCTAACTTGACACCATCCCCGGAAACGGCACCAAAAATGTTGGCCTCCTACAATGATTTCATAACTAAGCCTTTGCAGCCATGATTCAGATATTGGACATCTAACCTGAATAGTCATTCAATCATCATGAAGGTGCATTTAACTTGTCAACCCAAGGATGTGAACTTGAAATGAGTCAGCACAGTATGTGCACTAGGGGCTCAAGTATCCATTGCATTCTACAGCTAAGAAACACAATACTGAAAGTAAATTGCTTAAAAGGAAATAAAGCAAAAGTTGAACATCAACCAACAACTATGCTAGGCTGGAATACAGAGCAAGAATGAAAATCTAAGTGACAAACAGGAGACTACTCTGTCTACTTTGGCTACAGGAATAGTCACATAATGGAATTCTAGTGGTTGCATGAATAGTCGATGCCAGATTTCTAACTAAGTACTAAACAACAAGTAATACTAAACTAATGCAAAACTAAGAAAATGGATTACTCCCCAGGTGGGCCCCCTTGGATAAGTATCCTCTAAACTAATAAGAACTCAAATGCTCGAACTCAGAACTTTATCTTATTCACTGTAAATCATCCATACAAAGAGTAATGTATATGTACCAGTGAAACTAGAGAATGAGAGTACAATGGCAAATCATGCAACCTCCTGAAGAAGGAGCATCAAGCCATTATTTATACTATATCTAAGCAAGGCAGTCAAATCCATGACTAGGAGGACGCCATTTAGGGAAAATAGGGGAAAGTGGAGTGATGGTGGTTACACATGCATGGAATCTAGTCAGACATGCAAGTCAAGCGCAGATCCAACACAACATTAATTCCCATGCATACTTGATCATTAAGGTCCACTACAAGGTGGTTACATTCAATTGCATGAAGAATTTTTGTTTCCAGTTGCCTTTGACTTGGAGCGATTCCTCAGCTGGTCGTTATGGTGCATGCCCAGCTGGCAGTGTCTTCCTCAACTTGGCGTATTAAATTTGCATGTCAAGGTTAGTATGCATAATAACTGCACATCTATAACCACTCTAAGAAACATCCATTAATCACATGAAAAATCAATATAGATGACCCACATATTATGCCAAATATCATTAAAACTTGCAGAGATAGGATAATATCAAATTTCAATGGTTTGAGGGAAACATTATGCCAATACCAACACTTAAGCATTAAATTCCATGACATCTATGAGAAAATAGACTATATATTCTACCCAAAACTAGACCAAAAACTAGGCTCATCAACAATCTTTGAGGAAGGTTGGGGGATAATGTATGAAGAAGAATTTCAATGGAAAATACTGTTATTCTGATATTATTCTTGTAATTTCCTATTTCATGCCATTGTGCGGAAATTTTTTGTGCTTGAATCCAATCCTCCTCCATTGGAAGTCAACTCCCTATGAGTCTACTTTAATTTTTATCCGGTTTCATAAAAATCTATGGATATTTGTGTAAGTTACAAGTAAATTTCTCTAGACAGGTAAAACCCTGAACTAGGGTAAGCAGTGTGTATTAAAAAATATGTTTGTCAGAATTTCACCGTTAAAATCTCTTACAAATTGATGTGTAGAGGGTTATGATTGTACTCTATCATATTTCAAGGTTATATAGTTTGTAGTTGAATTTTTGGGTAGACACAACGAAGCCCTAAGTCTGAAAATTATGTAAATGTCTGGTAAAATCAGTGACAGTGAGGTTTTAAGGGATTTGATGATTGTATAAGAGTCCTTCTTGGTTGTTTCAGTTATAGAAGATTTATAAGGTGTATTTGAGTTTATTTTCTGAAAGGGTTTGGTGGAATGATTAGAGTTTGGGTCCATTTTTTTGACTTCCCTATCATGGCAGAGTTGACACAGTCCTAATTAGGATAGTATTTTTAAAGTTTGTAGTCTTTCATCTTGAGTGATCATAAAATCATTTGAGGGTTCAATTATGAATTCTTAAGCTCCTTTGAACCTAGTTGAGAGTTGAGGAGAGTCTTTTTTTGTTGTATGTCAAATTGAATGATTAAAGGAATCCTAATTGGGTCGGTTGGGACAGACTACTTTGAGAGAGTTCTCCTATTTGAGATGTGTAAGTTGGTGTTTCAGTTTGAGATTGTCATGTTGGTGTTGTTTAAAGAGTTTTGAGGAATCTAAAAGAGGTTTTTCCTTTGATCTCAGTTTGGGTGTCTTGAAATCTAGTGTTTGTAAGGTTGGATGAGTCCTAATTGAAGGGAAAATCAAGATTTGGTTTAGTTTTTGATAAGTTGAGTTTGGTTGAGAGTTTTATGCTCCTACATTGTCATCAGTATGGTATTAGAGCTCAGAAAGGTCTGGGCAGAGAGAGATAGTTTGTGTTTGTGGTTGTGTTAGTGGTTGTGTGTTGTGTTTTGTAGGTTGAAGAGAGAACCCGATTGCCTAGGTGAGACAAAGTGGAGTGGAAGCAAGGAGAGACTTGCTTGAGTAAAAAAGAAAATGGATGTGTTGAGAAGACATTTGCAGGTAGAGGAAAGAAGAAAAGAGAGAAAGAGGAAAGAGAAGTTTGATAAAGAGGTAGCAGAACTGAAGCAAGCTATAGAGAGAATAGAGTTGGAATTCCAAATGAGGATGGAGTAGTTGCATAGAAAAGCATTCAGTTGGCACTTGACCATGAAGAGGAAAATGGTATGGCCCATTCAGAAGATAGTCAAAAGGAGAAGACAAGTGAATGTGAAAGAGGAAGAAGTGTTTGAAGATGCAGAAGAAGAATTCATGGATGGAGAAGAAAAAGATGTTGCAGCCATTCCCAAGCATGAAGGTGTAGCAGAGATAAAGGATCTAACTTCATAAGGAGAAGATATTGAGTTGGTGTCAATATTGGACAAAGAAAAGATCAAAGATGAATTGGTCTTGGAGATTTACAAAGAATTGAAGAAAGATGGAGGTATTGTGATAGAAATAATATATCATTTCTTTTTTGTGCTAATATTTTGGATAGGGAACAATTTTCAGATCAAGATGCAGCAATTTGAAGAAGGACAAAGGGAGATTGTAACATTTCAGGGCATGAATGAGTAGATTCACATAGACAAGAAAAGATGGAAGCATGTTGGAATTGACCAACTCAAACCAAAGGTAAAGATGAAGGTTGCAGGGCATAAGAGACTACAAGGAGGAGAATATAATCCAAGAGGACTTGGAATTCTTTTTGGCCGAAGAGAATGGTGCAGGTGCACCCTTACATGAATATGCCTCCATGAGGCAACTTCTAGGTTTTGATGTAAAAATGATGTCCTAAGGTTGTAATAAGGTATATTATGCCATTTTAAGTTTGTTTTAGGGTCTAGATAGTCATTTTAAGGTCATTGGGCATTAAATGTTAAAGTTGCAAAAAAATGGCAAATTGTTGTCAATGCAATATTGTAAAAATGCAATTTTAGGGAAGTTGAAGGGTCATTGAAGCTTAAAAGTTAGTTTTGGGAATTTGGATAGTTTGAGGGGAATGTAATGAGTTTATAAAGGCATTTTTAAGCCTCACAATCTTCGAGGAAGGTTGGGGGATAATGTATGAAGAATATTTTCAATGGAAAATATTGTTATTCTATTATTTTTCTTGTAATTTCCTATTTCAGGCCATTGTACGGACATTTTTTGTGCTTGAATCCAATCATCCTCCATTTTAATTCAATTACCTATGAGTCTACTTTAATTTTCATCTAGTTTCATAAAAATCCATGGAGATTTGTGTAAGTTACAAGTAAATTTCTCTAGACAGGTAAAACCCTGAACTAGGGTAAGCAGTGTGTATTAAAAATTATGTTTCTCATAATTTCACCATTAAAATCTCTTGCAAATTGATGTGTAGAGGTTTATGATTGTACTTTATCATATTTAAAGGTTATAGAGTTTGTAGTTGAATTTTTGGGTAGACACAACAAAGCCCTAGGTCTAAAAATGATGTAAATGTCTGGTAAAATCAGTGACAGTGAGGTTTTAAGAGATTTGATGATTGTATGAGAGTCCTTCTTGGTTGTTTCGGTTATATAAGATTGCTAAGGTGTATTTGAGTTTATTTTCTGAAAGGTTTTGGTGGAATGATTGGAGTTTGGGTCCATTTTGTTGACTACCCTGTCATGGCAGAGTTGACACAGTCCTAATTAGGATAGGATTTGTAAAGTTTGTAGTCTTTCATCTTGAGTGATCATAAAATCATTTGAGGAGGGTTCATGAAGTTTTAAGTTCCTTTGAACCTAGTTGAGAGTTGAGGAGAGTCTTTTGTTGTTGTATGTCAAATTGAATGATTAAAGGAAGCCTAATTGGGTCAGTTGGGACAGACTACTTTGAGAGAGTTCTCCTATTTGAGATGTTTAAGTTGGTGTTTGAGTTTGAGACTATCATGTTGGTGTTGTTTAAAGAGTTTTTAGGAATCTACAAGAGGTTTTTCCTTTGATCTCATTTTGGGTGTCTTGAAATCTAGTGTTTGTGAAGGTTGGATGGGTCCTAATTGAAGGGACAAGCAAGATTTGGTTCAATTTTTGATAAGTTGAGTTTGGTTGAGATTTTTATGCTCCTACATTGTCATTAGTCTTGCAATGAAAATTCTAGTGGGACCAGTACACAGAAGAAACAGCTACTTGAGAGGACTATGCGGAAATTCAACAGAAATTTCTTGATATTCTTAATGCTTTTGAGAATGTGTGAATAATGTGTTGTTAGTTATGTTTTAATAATACCTTAAGGTCATCAAGGATGATTATTCATAAGGGGGGAGTATGTTACACCCCAAATGTAGAGTTACTATTTACTATTACTAAATAGGGTAAATATGGATGTAATTTGAATTCTAGAGATGAATAAATTATGCTTCTACCTTGTTATCAATATGAATGTTATCTCATTTGATGATTGTCTCATTTGAATGTTACATCTGTTGATGTTATTCATGGTAAAATACTACATATACATGAATGAAAGGTTATTGAATTATCATTATTCTAACTTTGGAGATGTTAATGTATATTGCATATTGTTATGAACAATTGACTACCGTGTGCATGTGTTAGTGGATGCAAGTATGTGTTCCATTCCTCCAGGTGGAGCGGAAGTATCACTTGGGAGAAGATCTTGGTCGGGTAACCGGTAAAAGTAAATTATATGAGCATATACACACACCACAATAGAAAGATTGAGTTGAGTCATTTTGTGGGTTATGGGTAAGTCATCCCTAGTCATATGTCTGCATTTGAGAGTTTTGTTTACTTCTGCATGCATTGGGTGATATTTATCTATTTGAGCTTTTGAGATCTTTCTTGTGCCATTACGATCATATGGAAAAGTGGGATGTATGTGGAAGTATGTTTATATGTATGCACATGCGTGTCAATGGGATCTAACGACACGTATATGCATATGTATATACCACACGTACACACTTATCAATATGATGGTAAACATGAATGGCTAAATGTGAAATGGATGTGGAAATATATATGTGTATAGTATATACATGTATCCATATGTATATGTATATTGATACGTGTGTATGTTGGTGAATGGACATGCTCATACGGATGCATCAATATAGATATACGTACACATACGTGTACATAGAGGTATATACATTTATATATATATGCATACATTGTTATAATGTGTTTATTATATACAATATTGCATGTATTCTTATATTGATATATATACTTATAAATATATATATATATTGAATGTGTGCTTACATTATAGAGTTACGATATGTATATAAATATGTAAATGTATATAAATGGATATATAAATAAATACATAAATATATATGTATATACATATATATATACAAATACATATAAGGTATTTAAGTATATATATATATGTAATACATATTATATATGTCGATTGAAATCGACTATCTCTTATTTATTAGGCCGATTCATAAGGCTGACTTATAGTTGATATAGACTATAGATTGAAGATCGATGTTGACCATGTCTTTGAAAGCCGATTTAATAGCTATCAACTGCTAGTGAAAACCAATTATCCTTGTGAATAGCACGCGATATTTGGTGTGGATTTTCATTTGATATCTATTGGCTGAAGAGTCCTTGACTTGGTCGACATATTAAATGAGACAATGCTTGACTACATCTCACGTATTAAGCTGCTATGTCAACTCATACACCTTTTGGATCGATGTTAACCTATTGTCATGTTATGGATATTGACTGAGTTTGATGGTGCCAAAAAGGAGGGAAATAGAATAGCAGATGGCACCACCTTTGTGTTGGTTTTTTTGTAGATGTCTTTCATTGAAACAATTTGAATTCTTCCATGTGCAATTGGAATAATTCTTTGAATTGTTGTCAAAGAAACTAGTCAATCTATAGGAGGTTTTGCTGAGTCTGAACTTAGTTGATCACCACCTTATTGTTGAGTTGCTTTGCATGGAGTTTGTTATCATTTGGCATGCCTAAACTATAGGCTTTGTGGTTGCTTGGTTTCTCTATAAATAGTTGAACCATTTCATTGCGAGGGACACATTCCTTTCAAGAGATTATACATCTTTTACAATTCCTATTTCCGCATTATAAACCATTCGTACTTTGCTTAGCATTGAGAGAGAGGTAAGAAGAGAATTCTTATAGTTTGTGAGGAGATTATATTCTAAGAGGAGTAAGCTATCAACTTGAGAGGTGGATATTATAGTGACGTTTCTTGAGAAGTTGTTTTTCAAGCTAGTTGTTGTTGGAGAAGGTTGTATTGTTGTCTTATTTTGGATAGGCAATAACAAGCATGAGGATCCCTTCTTCTTTGTTATTTTACTTTAAATGATTTGTCTTGCTTGCATGGTTGAGATGAATTTTCCAATATATGCATTAGTGAATGTAGATTATTTTGAAAAGGAAGTTGAATCTTTTGTGTTGTTTTCATATTGTGTTTTTATGTACTCCATAGTAAGAGATGGGTGTTATCATAGGTATTATATACTAGGTATGATTGAACATGAAAAACACATATAGTGCATTTAGCTAAGTTATTGATTTAACTAGGAAAGCTTATGCATACTCTTGGGAGAGATAATCCAATATGGGAGGGAATTGTTTACTTACTTGTAAGTAGGGTTATCCAAGTATTTAGGTTATCTTTGGAATGAAGGACTATCCATTGAATGGAAATACCTAGCTTGTGAACTTACTAGTTAATTAGGTTTATTCATAGTAGATTAATATGGTTGTAGGTTATATGGGTCTATGGACTATCCACTGAAGGAAATACCTATGCGTAGCTTAAGATAGCCTTAATTCAAATCGGCCTTGAGTAGTGTATGTGATACTAAATGAGAACACTTTGGCCAAAGTAGTGTGAATTTTTGAGACTCCACTCTAGTTTGTGTGACTACCGAGACTACACTATTAGTTCACTGTGATCCAGTATTACATGCTAGACAGAGATTGTAGGTTACAAGATCTAGTTATGTAGGACACAGTATTATACTCAGTTGGTTGTCATTATCGGTTACTCTACCAATCTCTCCATTGAAGGGAAGGGCCATCTATCAAATGATAGATGTGTGAGGGACCGCATTATGAGTCCGTGGTTGGCGGAAAAGCACCTGAGTGATGCTTCTCCTCCACAGCAAGTGACAGAAGAACCAAGATTTGAAAGGAAGGATCATGAACCCTCTTACAGCTATTTGTTCTAAAACTCTTTGAGCTATGTATGTAAATGTATTTTTCTTACATAGATGTATTATATGAAATGAAAAGGAATTCATGTTGTAATATTTTATGCATCTTGATTGGAAATTATCAATAAAGAAAAGAATTTTTTTTATTACATTTCCATTGTTACTTAGTTTATTTACTCATTTGGTGTAGAAATTTTTACTTCATAGAAGGGTTAGTGTCGTTACAAAGATAGTCAGTGTAGTGAGCTACAAGCTATGTGAAGAAGTTGTATTGGAGAAGCCTGATTTATTGCTTATATTTGTTGATTGTATCAGACCTTTGTATCAGATTCGTGATGATTTTTCATCAACCCATAGACTGCAAACATTATATTTTCATATTTGTTATGATTTCATGTAATTTGAAGAGATTTGAAATAAGAAATTGAAGACACATATTGCAGATTTTGGGTTGATTCAAACCATTTCAGTTTTTCATTTTATGATTGTTGGAGTTTGTGGTTGAGGGGTTGGATCCTCTTACATCAGGATACTCGGCACTAATGGAAAATGAACTAATATAATTGAAACCCTATAACACTTTACTCTCTTGTTTTATGAAAACCTAAACTAACCAACACTTAGAATGAATAAAGAACTTGTATTTTTAGATATGAAGCCCAAGAAATCAAGCAATGAGAGAAGAAGCATGATTATGTGGTATTGTAGAGAACACCCACATCATTTCCATCATTTTCTTTAATTCCAATATACATAAATTGCCTCTTCAAACTCCATAAAGACACATAGACTATAAGAAGATTGCTACGATATATTCACCGTCACTTTGTATAATGAATGATATATTGATATAAGTGTTTGTAGTAGAAGAGTTCTTGTGAAATATGTTGAAATAATAGCCTTGAGATGAGACAAATTTAAATTAGGCTCTCTAACTCAATCACTATAATAAATTAGTACATGGTCATTTTGTGTCATTTCCTCATTTGAATGTATGCTCTCATTCAAAGACAATTATTTTTAGCATATTCAAATATGATCTAGTAGTTGCAGGGTCATATTAGCTCATTAATGGTGCCTTCTATTATTTTCCACTTTACCACTGAAAAATGCATGCAAATCTACACCCAAATGATTAACAATGTTTTATGAGATAAAAATACTTTTTAGGTGATTGTTGCATCAAATTTGGCCATAAATGGACTTTTGGATGTGTAGGGAGTAAGTGAGTTTGAATAGTGAGAAAAGGTGGGAGTTTTAGACTTTAGAGGTAGGGGATACCTCATACATCATGTCTTTGGTTGAGGCATCGAGGATCAAGGGTGACAAGGAACTCATGCCATCAAGATATGTGGGATGGGTGAATTTTTATGGGAGACTCCAAAAATGTTGGAGAGTGTTAGAATATCAAGGATCAAGAGTTAGACATACCTCATAACAAGTACCCAAGGAGAGGGAATGTTGAAAGTTCCAAAAATAGAGTTATGAAACTTTTAGAGGGCGGGTGATTGGGATGTTGAGGATGACATGGAAAGGGTACATTCATGGAGGTGGAATTCCTTAACTCTAACTTTGATAAAGCACTTAAAGAAAATATTATTAAGGAATTGAGAATTAGGGGAGGTCAAAATAAGGTGCATTAATAAAGGATAGTTCAAAATATAGACATTTTTTTAACAACAAATGGATGGAAGGTTAGTGTTGGGGGAAAGTTATGTTGGGAAAGGAAATTCCAATGATATGATAAAGACAAAGGGAAAGGTGGGGATGTGAAAAGTGTCATACAATGATGGAAAACCTCAAAAGTTCAAAAAATTGACAACCTGCATAGACTTAGGATTTTTCCAAAAAATCCAAAATTAGAAAGTTTTATACTTCTTAAAATTATTATCACATGGGATATGACACAAGGAAGCACTTAGGAACTTTTAATAACTAATGACCCACACAAATACTTCTCATATTGGTTAGTAATGGTGGGTTTAAAAAGGGTCAAGACACTCAAAGGAGAAGTGGCTCAAGAAAAATTTATCAATTGAGTCTCAACACCTTTTTGGTATTGGAACCATGAAAATATAGTTTCCATGTTGTATCATCCATAGTGAAGATAGAATTGTTAGGGAAGTGTATGGTCAATGAGTGATAATTTGTGAGAAATTCTTCTAATAATCGATCTACCATGATCTATCCTTTGAATTTTTTGTTTGCATACTCAATATCAAATTCGCGTAGGAGAATGAACCAATTTTTCATGCCACCTATGAAGAAAGTTCTTAAGAGGAGATACTTATTGGGTCAAATTTAGATATCAGCTAGATTTTATAACTTAGCATGTAGTGTCAAAGCTTTTGAGAGCTAAAAATAATAGCTAGACATGTGTGTTCCATTTGGGTGTAGTTAAGATCATAGCCTACAAGTCATGTAGATGTAGTAGATGGATCATTCAAGGCCTTCTAAATCATGTTGTGCTAGTAGTGTCCTTGGTGAAACTGATGTTATGGAGATGTAGAGAAGAACTGTTTTGCTCAAGATGGGTGGCACAAGGACTTGTGATGATACAATATACTCTAAATAATTATGTTAAAGGCTTGTTAACAAGATTTGTTCCAATTAAAGGTATTGTTTTATTTAGGAGGTAAGAAAATGGATGATATTTTTCGAATAGTTATGTAATGAACCTTATGATATCTTGAAGCTTTCCCTAGATAGTACATAATTGGTTGAGAGTTTTTAAGGTACCATCTCTAAGATGGTGGTAACTTTGGTGGGATTAACTTATATGCTCATTGAGAGACAACAAAGCCTAGAAGTTTCTTACATGTGACACTAAAGACACAAATCCTAGGATTGAGGTGCAATGGTGTATTCCCTAAAACACTCGTATACATGCTCATAAATTTATGGATGACCCTCTCTTATCTTGGACTTATTTGATAAATCATCTACATATTCTTCCATGATGTTATGTACTTTTCCATGAAATATTATTATTATTCCCCTTTGATTGGTTACACTTATTTTATTTAACCCAAATGTTATTACTTGGTAATAGAAGGTGGCCCAAGCTATGGTAAAGTTTGTTTTGTGCCAATCTTCAAGGTCAATTCAAAATTGATTGTAGCAAGAGAACCCATCCATTAGGGATAACATCTCATGTACTATTGTAAGGTTGATGATTATTTAAATGTTTAGGAGTGGAAAATCATCCTTCATACATGCTTCATTGAGTTCTTTAAGACCTATAAAAAAATTTATTCCTTTTGGCTTTTTATTAAGAGGGATGATATTCGAGATCAACTTAGGATATTTCATTGGTTTTATAAATCCAACCTCCAATAGTTTATGTATCTCTTCTTTGAAGTTGAGCAATTTCTAACCCATTTATCATGTAATATCAAACATAAACTAAAAATGCTTGATCTCTACAACATGAAAGAATACAATGGCGAGAATTTTGCTACCTTCCTTTAACAATGAAGGATTATTGCAAGTTTCTTTACTTGTCCCATTTCAAAAAATATATTGTTAATACTTTTGTCACAAACCCTAATTAGGAAATGGCCTTTCACTTACACATCCATTCTATATCAACTTTTGACAAAATCATTGAAAAGGGGTTTAACATTGAGAAATCCCTCATTGCTAAATATTTTATCAATATTTATAAAAAAGATAAATATAATAATAATTAAACCAATTACAAGCCACATTTTTGGGTTAAGAACAAAAGTATAGTAAGCGATGGGATAACTAACTCCAAAATCATTCAAGATACACGAACAATGCAATAACAAGTAAGCTAACAAACAATGCAATAGCTTCTATATGTTTACCCAAGGAAGATACACAAAGATCTTAATCATATAAGAATTAAGGATAGGGTGAAGGAATCTTAACTTGAAAGGAATATTTGACTTAGATTGGTTGAAAGATGATTTGGTTTGGATTTTGGGGATTTTTTTGGGATTGAGTGTGGATGAGGTTGGTTGATGAAGGTTGTGATCCAATTATAGTATTTTGATTTGGGATGGAATATGGAATAGGATGAATGAATAAAGGATGATGTAAGGATGATAATTTAAATGAGGTTGTATTTAGTTGAAGGTATTTTATCGATTTTGGGGTTTGGGATGCAAATGATGAGTTAGGATGGTTGGCTTATGAATGAGAGGTTATTAATTTATAAAAAGGGGAATTATTGGATTGGGTTTGGTTGTTGGATGTCAAATTAGTTGGTGGAATATTATTGATATCTTAACCTTAGCAAGGGGTGAAATATGAATAAACAAACAAAAGTAAAAAAAAAAATTGGTTTTATTTTTTAGATATTTTGGATTTATTTTCTTGGAAGTAATAACAAGTTTAAATGAAAACGCACACTAGTCACTTTGCACAATCCTAAAATTATTCAATTAGGAGTTTTGATTTTTGTGGGCTCACAATTACACTATCTATTGAGTTGTGGATAGCCAAGGCACACAAATATCATGATATCATCTTTACACCCCTTAGCATGGAGTCCAAGGCCTTGCCCATAATAACCTCTATCTCTACAACTCATAAGCATGATTTTAGTAGCTTCCTAGGTCTAACTACTTAGTGGTGCACTAGAAGAATAAAAGATGGTTGAAAGGTTTAGTTAAACTAGATTTACAAGCTTAACTAGGGGATATCCTCTATATACCTAAAGGTACATGAGACTTTATTCTATGAAATTAGAAGGGTATATTGAATGACCTAGTACAAGAGGATAAACCACTCTCCTTATACACTTTGTAAGGCATAAAGTTCTTACAACCTTAGTTTAGAATGAAAAATCTGCCTTTTAATTGGCGAGTTTTGTTATTCTCCCCAAAAAATTATACCTTGTCAATACACAAGGGTGTGTGTCATCCTTTAAGGTGATGAAATCCATAGGCATAAATCTAGATAAAAAGGAAAACTAAGTTTTTTAATCACCTAATATTGCCTTGTAGTGTGAGGGGAGAACCTACAAACTTAATTTCTTTAAGATCTAATCTAAAGCACATAAATAACAGTGTAAAGTTTATAATCTCCAAAATCACCTTTTGGTGTGAGAAGAGAACATACACTTCAAAAAATTAAAAGATATGAAAAACATGTTATTTTCCTTTAACAAAAAAAATGTGCTTTAGATTAGTGGAAAAAAAAATCTTTGACTAGTGAAATCTTGCAAGAAACTAATTAGTAGTTGCATAAAATGACTTTGGAAATTGAATTCCTACAAAAACTAATCAAGAGTTTTAGAAAAATGTTCTTCAAAAAGCATCCTATATACAAAAATGTTAGACTAGCAAACAACACACAACAACAAAAATATTAGAAAATAAAAATAAATCCCCTCTACACAAAATGTTAGGCAAATTTTTTTAAAAAAAATTCAAATGTTTAGTTTTTCAATCTTCTTTTTTTATATATATATTCGATCTTCTTGAGAAATAATATACTAATTGTTTAATCCAACAAATAACTGATATATTTTAATACAAATTAAAATATTTTTGAGCCTTCACTTTTTTCCTAAATTTTCTCTTATATCTAAAACAAAACTTACTTATTAAGCTCCTCTCTTCAAACCTTTGAACCATGATTGTATGTATACCTTTAATAAAGCACAACACACATGCTTTCCACCATTTTATTATTCTTCTTATTTTACTACAAAATACATGGAAAAATAGTAGAAAATCATAAATAAGTTATTCATCAAACAATATTGTTTGGTATTTAAATAATTTAAAATTCTCATTTCATAGCAAAAATCTACAACAAATTGAAAATGTTTCACCTGTTACACCCCATGTGTTGTTACCTATTTACTGTTACTTTGATGAGTTAAAATGTTTTAATACATGATTGTGTTTTGTTTATTTTGATGGAAAGTGTGATGAATTAATGTGAAATGCAATGTGGATACTTTAAATTCTTTGAAGATGAAAATATATGATGCATATGAATGTAATGTTATCGGCTAACTTCTATTTTAATGCACTAAGTTGGATGCAAGAAAAGAATCAAGCCTCTGAAAGAGAGGGGGAGTATCACTCAAGAGAGGAGCTTGGTTTGGTAACCCCTAATATGCCTATTCAAGCTATCACACACTCACATCTTAGTTTGGTTAAGTTGAGTTGAGTTAGTTCGAGAATTGGTAAGTAATCCTTCAGTCATAGTTGAGGATGATTTGAAATGGTTTTGTGTTTAGTCTTTGATTTCTTGATTGTTTCTTAGTTTGTATTACGTGACTAAATAATTGTCTTGAGTATAAGTTCTT